>JARQOD010005258.1:0-49068 GCA_033576555.1 Oophaga sylvatica | reverse complement strand
CTTTGTATACCGGGAACACTCCACAAGACCCGCAGTATACCGGGAACACCCCACAAGACCCGCAGTATACCGGGAACACCCCACAAGATCCGCAGTATACCAGGAACACCCCACAAGACCCTTCTTATACCAGGCAGGGTGGATAAAAATCAATGATTTTTTTAAAACAATAAAAAAAAAAATCGGATTTTTTTTATTTAAATCAGATTTTTTTGATTTAAAACGGATTTTTTTCAATAAACTGCTTTTTGAGGAAAATATTTTACCATCCAAAGGTTCTTCCATCATGAGATAAAGCTGAGTTGTTTAACTCAGTAGAATAAAGGCTGTATATGTGTAACATTCACAATGCCATGCTCTTCCAGAGGTTTCTGTAGGATTAGTGGGCAGTTTCTCTCCTATATTATCACAGACGCTCGCTTTACTTACGCAGTTCTCAAAACTGAATTTGACTCCGCAGAGGTCCCAGCCTCTTCTTCACGGCAAAAATGTTACAACATGAACAGAGTTGAGAAAAAGACCTTAATCCTATTGTTCTACAAACCTATGAATACAGAATCAACCCCTTCAGTGCCAAGTCCAAGAAGTTAGACAATATGTTTCTGATTGTTTGGAGTGGAATAGATCTGCACAACACAAGAAGAATGTGAATCTAAGTGTGAGGAGGAGGAAGGGCAAGCAGACAAGAAAATGAAAGTGAAACTTTGAGCACAATACTGCAGCATAGCCACAGACAGACAAGTCTGGATCTGTTTGTGTGTACGATCTGAGGTTTATTACATTCTTTCCTTATAATGGCAGCAGGCCGTAAAAGAGACCCAGTTTGGGAATATTTTAATGAAGCTCCTTCGCCTATCGGTAAGGCAGACATGCGTGCAAAATGCAAACGATGCAACAAAGAGATGCAAGGCCTGGTGGCGCGAATGAGGCAACATCATGAGAAGTGCGGTGATGAAGATGACCAAAGAAACACTTCTGAACAGGCAGGATCTTCAGGTTGGTAAACATTTTTATTGAATCCTATTTCTAAAGACTGAACTGTCATGTGTGAGAAAAATTATATTTCTTATTATTACTGCATGTTACTGTCATTTGGTACAGTTATGAAGAAAAACAAATATTCCTTTTGGGACAGTGCTGTGTTGTGTACAATAAGCAGAAATTGTATAAACAATAAAATAACAGCATTGACTTTTTTTGTTTAGGGGAATTCATGGATTCTGGAAACTATCCACCTCCAAGATCACCATCATCCTGTTCTACAGTTTCAGAGTTATCCATCCAGGATAGTGCTTCATTAGCAGCAGCATCATCATCAGACACCCACAGCCACATATCACCATCACCCAAAAGGAAGAAAAAACCTTTACCTCCTGGAACCACCATAGATAGGTTTTTGATAAGAACTAGCAGATTAGAAAAAGAGTTGATTGATGAAAAAATTGCCCAGTTTATTTATGCAACAAACTCTTCTTTCCGTCTGACTGAGAACCCACATTTCATTAATATGGTTCAGTCACTGAGACCAGTATACAGTCCACCCAGCAGAGCTGATGTTGCAGGGAAACTGCTGGATCAAGTGTATGACAGAGAAATGGAGCAATGTGCAACAGCTCTGGAGGGTAAAATTGTTAACCTAAGTATTGATGGGTGGAGTAATGTCCACAATGATCCTATTGTATGTGCTTGTATAACAACAGAAGAAGGTAAAGTCTTCCTTGCACAAACAACTGATACGTCAGGAAATGCACACACAGCAGAATACTTACAAGAAGTGGCAGTAAAAGCTATAACAACATGTGAACAAAAATTCAAATGTCTAGTACGCAGTTTGGTCACTGACAATGCTGCAAACGTATCCAAGATGAGAAGAAATTTAGAAGAGCAGGGAGGGAATACAAAGCTAATAACATATGGTTGCAGTGCTCATTTGCTGCACCTCTTAGCCAAAGACTTAAGTGTTCCAGAAATAAAGGCTAATGTTGTTGAAATTGCTAAATACTTCCGTAATAATCATTTTGCTGCAGCAGCTCTGAAAAGGATGGGTGGAATCAAGCTAACGCTCCCACAAGATGTTAGATGGAACTCTGTGGGTGGACTGTTTTGAGCAGTATATCAAAAACTGGCCTATTCTGATGACACTTTGTGAAGAAAATCGAGATAAAATAGATGGCACTGTCACGGCCAAAATCCTCAACATTGGGCTTAAGAGAAATGTTGAACATATGCTGAGCTTCCTGAAACACATCTCTCAAGCTTTAAACAAAATACAGAAAAATAGCTGTTTTATTGCGGATGCTGTAGAAATTTGGAAGGAACTGAGTGAACACTTAAAAACAGAACTACAGCATGGACAGAATTAAATTACAAGCAGTAAACAAAGAATGGGACAAGCACTGACTCCAGCTCATTTTTTGGCAAATATTGTCAATATCCAATATCAGGGTCAAACCTAAGTGCTGAGGAAGAGGAGTTAGCTATGACATGAGTATCCAGCAATCATCCATCTTTAATGCCAACTATAATAAACTTCAGAGCTAAGGGGGAACCATTCAAGAAATATATGTTTGCTGAAGATATTTTAAGGAAGGTCACACCAGTAAACTGGTGGAAGTCACTTAAGCGCTTGGATTTAGAGACTGTTCAAGTAATGATTTCACTTTTAACAGCAGTAGCTTCTTCTGCAGGCGTTGAAAGAATATTCTCTTCCTTTGGACTCATTCATTCTAAATTGAGAAATCGGTTGGGAGTCGGGACCCAATAAAGCAGGAAAGCTTGTTTTTCTTTTCCAGATTATGAATAGGAACGAAGAAGATGATGATGAAGATGACGATGAGTGAGGTACAGAGGACAGCAGGGACAGTAGTATTTAAGTTTTTCATGTGTCGGCTGGGCTGACAGTCTAAGTTTCTTAAAATATATATATATTTTGTTTAGCCAAATTAGTTAACAAACATGGATGTTTGTTTAAGCAAATAACTTATGCTGTAATGTTGTTATTGTTTCAGTTGAATAAATCTATTTAAATTGTTATTAAGGTCAGGATGATTTTTCTCCTTCCTAAGTACAACAGAACAGTGGTGTCCAAATATGAATGATTAACCCATTAAACTGGGGAGAAAAAAAGTAATATAAAAAGTGATTCTAAAAATCTTCATCTACTTGCATGTTAAAGTAGCAAGAACTAGTTTAGGTAGAAACTTTGATTTAAATCACTGATTTATATCAAGCCTTACTGACTAGTGATTTAAATCGTGATTTAAATCAGTTTGATTTAAATCAAATCCACCCTGATACCAGGGATACCCTACAAGGCCCGCCGTATACCGGGAACACCCCACAAGACCCTCCGTATACCGGGAACACCCCACAAGACCCTCCTTATACCGGGGACACCCCACAAGACCCTCCTTATACCGGGGACACCCCACAAGACCCACCGTATACCGGGAACACCCCACAAGACCCTCCTTATACTGGGAACACCCCACAAGGCCCGCCGTATACCGGGAACACCCCACAAGGCCCGCCGTATACCGGGAACACCCCTCAAGACCCTCCGTATACCGGAAACACCCCACAAGACCCTCCGTATACCGGGAACACCGCACAAGACCCTCCTTATACCGGGGACACCCACAAGACCCGCCGTATACAGGGAACACCCCACAAGACCCTCCGTATACCGGGAACACCCCACAAGACCCTCCGTATACCGGGAACACCCCACAAGACCCACCGTAAACTGGGAACACCCACAAGATCCTTTGTATACCGGGAACACTCCACAAGACCCGCAGTATCCTGGGAGCACCCAACAAGATTCTTTGTATACCAGGAATACCCCACAAGACCCTCCGTGTACCGGGAACACCCCACAAGACCATCCGTATACCGGGCACACTCCACAAGACCCTCCGCATACCGGGAACACCCCACAAGACCCTCCGTATAACGGGAACACCCACAAGACCCTCCGTATACCCGGAACACCCCACAAGACCCACCGTAAACTGGGAACACCCCACAAGATCCATTGTATACCGGGAACACCCCACAAGACTCTCCATATACCGGGAACACCCCACAAGACCCTCCGTATACCGGGAACACCCCACAAGACCCACCGTAAACTAGGAACACCCCACAAGATCCTTTGTATACTGGGAACACTCCACAAGACCCGCAGTATCCTGGGAACACCTAACAAGATTCTTTGTATACCAGGAATACCCCACAAGACCCTCCGTGTACCGGGAACACCCCACAAGACCATCCGTATACCGGGCACACTCCACAAGACCCTCCGCATACCGGGAACACCCCACAAGACCCTCCGCATACCGGGAACACCCCACAAGACCCTCCGTATACCGGGAACACCCCACAAGACCCACCGTAAACTGGGAACACCCCACAAGATCCATTGTATACTGGGAACACCCCACAAGACCCGCAGTATACCGGGAACACCCCACAAGATCCGAAGTATACCAGGAACACCCCACAAGACCCTCCTTATACCGGGGATACCCTACAAGGCCTGCCGTATACTGGGAACACCCCACAATACCTTCCGTATACCGGGGAACACCCCACAAGACCCTCCTTATACCGAGGACTCCCCACAAGACACGCCGTATACCGGGAACACCCCACAAGACCCTCCGTATACTGGGAACACCCCACAAGACCCTCCGTATACCGGGAACACCCCACAAGGCCCGCCATATACCGGGAACACCCCACAAGACCCTCCTTATACCGGGGACACCTCACAAGACCCGCCGTATACCGGGAACACCCCACAAGACCCTCCGTATACCGGGAACACCTCACAAGACCCTCCGTATACCGGGAACACCCCACAAGACCCTCCGTATACCGGGAACATCCCACAAGACCCTCCGTATACCGGGAACACCCCACAAGACCCTCCGTATACCGGGAACATCCCACAAGACCCTCCGTATACCGGGAACATCCCACAAGACCCTCCATATACCGGGAACACCCCACAAGACCCTCCTTATACCGGGGACACCCCACAAGACCCGCCGTATACCGGAACACCCCACAAGACCCTCCGTATACCGGGAACACCCCACAAGACCCTTCTTATACCGGGGACACCGCACAAGACCCGCCGTATACCGGGAACACCCCACAAGACCCTCCTTATACCGGGACACCTCACAAGACCCGCCGTATACCGAGAACACCCCAAAAGACCCTCCGTATACCGGGAACACCCCACAAGACCCTCCGTATACCGTTAACACCTCACAAGACCCTCCGTTATACCGGGAACACCCCACAAGACCCTCCGTATACCGGGAACATTCCACAAGACCCTCCTTATAATGGGACACCCCACAAGACCCGCCGTATACCGGGAACACCCCACAAGACCCTCCGTATACCGGGAACCCCCCACAAGACCCTCCGTATACCGGGAACATCCCACAAGACCCTCCGTATACCGGGAACATCCCACAAGATCCCCTTATACCGGGGACACCCCACAAGACCCTCCGTATACCGGGAACATCCCACAAGACCCTCCGTATACCGGGAACCCCCCACAAGACCCTCCGTATACCGGGAACATCCCACAAGACCCTCCGTTATACCGGGAACACCCCTCAAGACCCCCTTATACCGGGAACACCCCACAAGACCCTCCGTATACCGGGAACACCCACAAGACCCTCCGTATACCGGTAATATCCCACAAGACCCTCCGTATACCGGGAACACCCCACAAGACCCTCCGTATACCGGGAACACCCCACAAGACCCTCCTATACCGGGAACATCCCACAAGACCCTCCGTATACCGGGAACACCGCACAAGACCCGCCGTATACCGGGAACACCCCACAAGACCCGCCGTATACCGGGAACACCCACAAGACCCTCCGTATACCGGGAACACCCCACAAGACCCTCCGTATACCGGGGGAACACCCCACAAGACCCTCCGTATACCGGGAACATCCCACAAGACCCTCCGTATACCGGGAATATCCCACAAGACCCGCCGTATACCGGGAACACCCCACAAGACCCGCCGTATACTGGGAACACCCCACAAGACCCGCCGTATACTGGGAACACCCCACAAGACCCGCCGTATACCGGGAACACCCACAAGACCCTCCGTATACGGGAACACCCACAAGACCCTCCGTATACCGGAACACCCCACAAGACCCTCCGTATACCAGGAACATCCCACAAGACCCTCCGTATACCGGGAACATCCCACAAGACCCGCCGTATACTGGGAACACCGCACAAGACCCGCCGTATACCGGGAACACCCCACAAGACCCGCCGTATACCGGGAACACCCCACAAGACCCTCCGTATACCGGGAACACCCCACAAGACCCTCCGTATACCGGGAACACCCCACAAGACCCTCCGTATACCGGGAACATCCCACAAGACCCTCCATATACCGGGAATATCCCACAAGACCCGCCGTATACCGGGAACACCCCACAAGACCCGCCGTATACTGGGAACACCCCACAAGACCCGCCGTATACCGGGAACACCCCACAAGACCCGCCGTATACCGGGAATATCCCACAAGACCCCCCTTATACCGGGGACACCCCACAAGACCCTCTGTATACCGGGAATATCCCACAAGACCCCCCTTATACCGGGGACACCCCACAAGACCCTCCATATATTGGGGACACTCCAGATGCTGTTTGGAGGTGACCCCTCATCTAGACCTGGGTTTGGCCCTCCTCTCGGTCGCTCAGTCCTTTACATTTCTGGTTTTTACTCCTTCAAACAGATCAACTTTAAGAACTGAGTGTTCACTAAACTCCCCCCAGAGACTCATGGAACATTCCAGAGAGCGACCCCCAGTCCCTGTCTCCTGGAGTCGCAGGCAGGCGAGGGTTAAGTGGCATGAATCCCCTCGCTCACCCCAGATTTATACTCAGGGCCCCGAGTGCAGGAAACGAGCGCAGCAAAATGTTCTATAAAAAGACACCTTGATTCGGGCAGTGTCACTGCACAGCGCTGGTTACCATGGAGACGGCAGTGATGAGTGTGCAGCACAAAGAGCTGCACTGGAGACTCCCGACCGGGCAAAGAGCGAGAGAGACCGCCGCCTGCAGAAGAGACCGCCACCTGCAGAAGAGACCGCCGCCTGCAGAAAGGACCGCCGCCGCCTGCAGAAGAGACCGCCACCTGCAGAAGAGACCGCCGCCGCCTGCAGAAGAGACCGCCACCTGCAGAAGAGACCGCCACCTGCAGAAGAGACCGCCGCCGCCTGCAGAAGAGACCGCCGCCGCCTGCAGAAGAGACCGCCGCCGCCTGCAGAAGAGACCGCCACCTGCAGAAGAGACCGCCGCCTGCAGAAGAGACCGCCGCCGCCTGCAGAAGAGACCGCCACCTGCAGAAGAGACCGCCGCGCCTGCAGAAGAGACCGCCACCTGCAGAAGAGACCGCCACCTGCAGAAGAGACCGCCGCCGCCTGCAGAAGAGACCGCCCACCTGCAGAAGAGACTGCCACCTGCAGAAGAGACCGCCACCTGCAGAAGAGACCGCCGCCGCCTGCAGAAGAGACCGCCGCCTGCAGAAGGGACCGCCGCCGACTGCAGAAGAGACCGCCGCCTGCAGAAGAGACCGCCGCCGCCTGCAGAAGAGACCGCCGCCGCCTGCAGAAGAGACCGCCACCTGCAGAAGAGACCGCCGACGCTGCAGAAGAGACCGCCACCTGCAGAAGAGACCGCCGCCGCCTGCAGAAGAGACCGCCGCCGCCTGCAGAAGAGACCGCCACCTGCAGAAGAGACCGCCACCTGCAGAAGAGACCGCCGCCGCCTGCAGAAGAGACCGCCACCTGCAGAAGAGACCGCCACCTGCAGAAGAGACCGCCGCCGCCTGCAGAAGAGACCGCCGCCGCCTGCAGAAGAGACCGCCGCCTGCAGAAGAGACCGCCACCTGCAGAAGAGACCGCCACCTGCAGAAGAGACCGCCGCGCCTGCAGAAGAGACCGCCGCCTGCAGAAGAGACCGCCACCTGCAGAAGAGACCGCCGCCTGCAGAAGAGACCGCCGCCTGCAGAAGAGACCGCCCCGCCCGCCTGCAGAAGAGACGCCACGCTGCAGAAGAGACCGCCAGCCGCAGAAGAGACCGCCACCTGCAGAAGAGACCGCCGCCGCCTGCAGAAGAGACCGCGCCGCCTGCAGAAGAGACCGCCGCCGCCTGCAGAAGAGACCGCCGCCTGCAGAAGAGACCGCCCCGCCTGCAGAAGAGACCGCCGCCGCCTGCAGAAGAGACCGCCACCTGCAGAAGAGACCGCCGACGCCTGCAGAAGAGACCGCCACCTGCAGAAGAGACCGCCACCTGCAGAAGAGACCGCCGCCGCCTGCAGAAGAGACCGCCGCCGCCTGCAGAAGAGACCGCCACCTGCAGAAGAGACCGCCACCTGCAGAAGAGACCGCCGCCGCCTGCAGAGAGACGCCACCTGCAGAAGAGACGCCACCTGCAGAAGAGACCGCCGCCGCCTGCAGAAGAGACCGCCCGCCTGCAGAAGAGACCGCCGCCTGCAGAAGAGACCGCCACCTGCAGAAGAGACCGCCACCTGCAGAAGAGACCGCCGCCTGCAGAAGAGACCGCCACCTGCAGAAGAGACCGCCGCCGCCTGCAGAAGAGACCGCCGCCGCCTGCAGAAGAGACCGCCGCCGCCTGCAGAAGAGACCGCCACCTGCAGAAGAGACCGCCGCGCCTGCAGAAGAGACCGCCACCTGCAAAGAGACCGCCGCCGCCTGCAGAAGAGACCGCCGCCTGCAGAAGAGACCGCAGCGATGTGCAGAGAGACCGCCGCCACCTGCAGTAGAGACCGCCGCGGCCCCTGCAGAAGAGACCGCCGCCTGCAGAAGAGACCGCCGCCTGCAGAAGAGACCGCCGCCTGCAGAAGAGACCGCCGCGATGTGCAGAGAGACCGCAGCGATGTGCAGAGACCGCCGCCTGCAGAAGAGACCGCCGCGATGTGCAGAGAGACTGCTGCCTGCAGAAGAGACCGCCACCTGCAGAAGAGACCGCCGCCGCCTGCAGAAGAGACCACCGCCACCTGCAGTAGAGACCGCCGCCTGCAGAAGAGACCGCCGCCTGCAGAAGAGACCGCCGCGATGTGCAGAGAGACCGCAGCGATGTGCAGAGACCGCCGCCACCTGCAGAAGAGACTGCAGCGATGTGCAGAGAGACCGCCGCCACCTGCAGAAGAGACTGCAGCGATGTGCAGAGAGACCGCCGCCTGCAGAAGAAACCGCCCGCCTGCAGAAGAGACCGACGCGATGTGCAGAGAGACTGCAGCAATGTGCAGAGACCGCCGCGATGTGCAGAGAGACCACCGCCACCTGCAGAGAGACCGCAGCCATCTGCAGAGAAAGCGTTGCCATCTGTAGAGTGACTGCCGTGAAGTGCAGAGAGACCGCCGCGATATGCAGAGACCGCCGCCATCTGCATAAGAGACGACAACCTGCAGAGACCGTCGCCACCTGCAGAGACCGTTGCCACCTGCAGAGAGACCGCCACCACCTGTAGAGAGAACACCGCCACCTGCAGAGAGACTGCCGCCACCTGCAGAGAGACCGCCGCCACCTGCAGTAGAGGCAGCACAGAGCAGAAGAGACAGTAATCTGCAGAAGAGACCGAGACCTGAAGATGAGACCTCGCACATTTTAGAAGAGATCACAGATATTTACAAAGACAGCACACAGCAGAAAAGACTGGCGACCGCTACAGTGACAGCGCACAGCAGAAGAGACTGTACTGACTTATACAAAGGCATCAAAAAGCAAAAGAGACAGCACTGACTGTGGAAGAGACCACACAGACATCTACAAAAACAGAAGAGACTGCGTCAACCTCTACAGAGACAGCACACACCACAAAAGAGACAGCATACAGAGACCACACTGACTGCAGAATAGCGCTGAAAGGCCTGGCTTAGCGCCATTGTGGTGTAGTGAGGTGGATGTGCCGTCAGGAGAGAGGCGGCTCTCAATGTGCCGTCAGGAGAGAGGCGGCTCTCAATGTGCACAACTTATATACAGTCATGCACGAGCAGAGTGAGGGGCGACTTGCCCCAGTGGTCACAGAATAGGGCCACATAACATCAACAGAGGGCCCCCCTTTTACCACACCAGTGCATTCTGGGAGAGAAGTGTCCCCTCCGGAGGGAGGAGGGGGCCGCCCACACTATGAGCATTGCTGTGAATCCATGCCTCCGCGGAGGAGGAGCCGCCCACACTATGAGCATTGCTGTGAATCCATGCCTCCGCGGGGGAGGAGCCGCCCACACTATGAGCATTGCTGTGAATCCATGCCTCCGCGGAGGAGGAGCCGCCCACACTATGAGCATTGCTGTGAATCCATGCCTCTGCGGGGGAGGAGCCGCCCACACTATGAGCATTGCTGTGAATCCATGCCTCCGCGGGGGAGGAGCCGCCCACACTATGAGCATTGCTGTGAATCCATGCCTCCGCGGAGGAGGAGCCGCCCACACTATGAGCATTGCTGTGAATCCATGCCTCCGCGGAGTTCTGACAAAACCTGATTGGCTGCAGCGGTGTGATCGAACGGCTCATTGTGCAGTGACACCCGGGTTCTCATGTGCCAGTGACAGTATTTGAAGACACTGATTATGATGTACATCGTCTCTCTGTCGATGTTACTAACAGTGGAGGGGACACCATAGATTATGTCAGGGTACTTTAGGGTCCTCAGTCTGGGGATCTTTACATTAGCTGACACTTCCTCCCAGATCTTCCTCCCTCCCCAGCAATCACATATAAAGTGCTCCATAGTCTCCTCCTAATGACAACCAAGCGGACAATTCCGATCAGAGACACTCAGATGTTTCATGTTCCCCCTGACAAAGAGCCGACTATGCAGTGAAAGCCAAGTGACATCAGTTTAGGAGGAAGTCGTTTCCCGTTTAGGAACCTAAGGCTTTCCTGCAGGGTGGTGGTGACACAATCTCTCAGGGCCAGTGGAGAGAAGAAGAAAGTCCCACATACATGAGCATACAGGTATCTTCTCGTACTACTCTCAATGTAAGACTTCTCCAGTCCCCACCTCCTAACACACTTCAGACCGTAGTCCAGATACTGGGGGAGGTGGTCACCTGTCCATCTTCTCCTCTTGAGACTGCCGCCTCGCACCCAAGATTCTGCAAAAGGCAATATCCAATCCCTGATACTATTTACCCACAGGGAGCTACTGTTTGAGTCCATGTTCCCAAAATTCACCTTTAGAAACAAGGAGTCAAAGAAAACCCTTGGATTCAACATATCCAGCCCACCCTCTCTCCGCCGTAGGTACGTTATTCCCCTCTTTATTAGGTTCAACCTATTCCCCCACAAGAGCTGGAAGAACAGGCTGAAGAGCCTCGCTGAGAAAGATTCTGGCAAAGGGAAAATGACAGAGACATACAAGAAAACGGGGACCAGGTAAGTCTTCAACATTTTGACCCTTTCTCTGTAGGTCAGCCTCCAGTTCTTCCATCGCTGAACCTTTGCATTTTCGGCTTCCAATTTCTCCTCCCAATTTAGCGTGGCATTATCATCCCTCCCAAATTTAACCCCCAGGATCTTAATATGGGTGGAGGCTTTGGCAAACTGCGCCAGATCAAAGCTGGGATCAGTATCTAATGTCCACAGAGCTTGACTCTTTTCAAGGTTGACCAGAGACCCGGAGGCCTCTGAGTAGTTTCTGATGGACGCAGATAACATCTGCACCTCTCGAGGATTAGATATCACCAACGTCACATCATCTGCATAGGCAACAACATTCAAAGGCAGGCAGTGGGGGACGGCACCCCCTGAAAATCGCACTCCTGCAGTGACCTCAGAAACGGGTCTAGGGTAAAAACATACAGGAGCGGACTCAGTGGGCAACCCTGCCTCACCCCCGCCCCAACTCCAAAAAATGTCACCCTGCCAACCATTAATCAGAGGAAAGCTCACCGCCTCTCTGTACAAAGTCTTCAGCCAATCCACAAATTGTCCCGGAATACCGTACTTTGACAAAGTGGCCCACAGATAGTCATGATCAACCCTGTCAAAGACTTTAGCCTGGTCCAGACTAACAACATATCTCCCACACCGCAGAGCTTTACATCTCTCAAACATCTCTCGTATCGAGATGACTGCTCCAGAGATGTTCCGCCCTTTTACTGTGCCAAACTGAGAGCCTGCCAACAGTGCCGGGGACAAACAGACTAATCTAGAAAATAGGATCTTTGCTAGAATCTTCCTATCTACATTCAAGAGGGCAATCGGCCTCCAGTTCTTGATGTCGCTCGGCTCTTTACCTTTAGATAGCAGAATTAACGAGGACACTCATGGATGGAGGCATCAGGTGATTTTCTAGACAATTTCTATACACATCCACGAGGATTGGAGCCAGGATGTCTCTGAATTTCTTATAGAATTCTGCTGTTATACCATCTGGACCTGGTGCCTTCTTCAGATATAATTTATCAATAGCCTCCTTAGCTTCCTCCACCGTTAATTCTGCTGTCAAAGGAGAAAAGTCCAGATCATTAGTATCAGGCACTGCAGTTGCCTCCAAGAATTGAGTCATCTTATCTTTATCCAAAACTTTCCTCTGAAACAAGTCAGCATAGTAAGATCTCACCACCTCCAGGATACCCTCCCGTGAATCCTGCAATACACCCTGGGAGTCAATGAGACCTGTGACCATTTTTTTGGCCACCCTCTCCCTGCAATTCTCAAAAGGATCAGGGGCCCCTAAGGACCCATAATCCCGTTCAAGAACCAGAGAGGTATACCGGCTATACTGATACTGCCTTATCTCAGATTTCAGCCGGTCGATCTTCACTTTGTCATCCCCACCCGCCGAATACAGTGACTCCAATTCTTTGCGCAGCTTTAGGTACTGGCTGTACTTATTCCTCCCTTTATTAACTGACAGTCTCTTTAAGAGGGATCTGATATCCTCCTTGACGTCCTCCCACCAGTCGGTCATGTTGTCATAGAAGTCAACCCTGTCTAGATGAAGCTGGATAAGGGAGTGGACACGACTCTGAACATAGGCATCATCCAGAAGACTGGAATTGAGCTTCCACAACCCTCTACCAATGTCCGGACGGTTAGAGGTCCCCAGACAGAAGCACAAGGCGAGGTGATCAGAGTAAGGGACGACCTTCTCACTTAGGGTGCCGACAGCCTCAGTAGGACTCACAAAAGCAAAATCTATCCTACTGCTCCTGTTGGAACATGAATACGTGAATTTTGGCTGTCGACCTCCCTGTGTGAAAATGTCAGTCCAGCCTGCGTTATGATGTTATGTAGGACCTTTCCGTCCCTGGTCACTGTCCTGCCTGAAGAGCTGTCACCTGATGTCAGTATGGCATTAAAGTCCCCCGCCATCACCACTGGAAGAGAAGTGAAGAGGTAAGGCTTGACGTCATTAAACAGCTGGATCCTGTCAGTCACCGTCTGTGGCGCATAGATGTTAATAAGCCGGAGTCGCCTACCATGGATAGTGACTTCCAGTACCAGACATCTTCCCATGACCACCTCCGTCATCCTATGCACAGTCACATTATTGGTGTTAAACAGGACAGCGACCCCGGCATAAGGCTCCACAGCCAGCGACCAGAAAGATGGACCGGACCGCCATTCCCTCTCAGCCTCTCTCATAAGCCCCAGAGATGTCAGTCGTGTCTCCTGCAGGAAGATGACATCTGTGTCCAGATATGTGAGATGTTCATACACCATTGTCTCGTCCTCCTTGCCTTAATACTATTGACATTACTGAAGGTCAGTGTTAATGAGAACCCCGCCATCACAACACAATATAGAAGGAGCAGAGAAACAGCCATCATCATGAGTCAGAGATGTTCTGTCCACCACTGGTGTCCATGTCAGATTCTACCTGAGGGTCTACAGATAAGGGCTTCCGCTTTGGCGGGGATGGTCTTCTATGTCACTGTCACCCTCAGCATCAATTTTCCTCAACTCTTTCTCATAGTCATCATCGTTGGACTCAGATAAAGCTCCATACTTGTTGGACACGACCATCACACCTGCAGGATTTGGAGCCTTCTTACTCGCACTCTGACCGGTGTCATATTTTGCCTCAGGTTTACGGGAGGACGTGTTCTTTTTTTTCCTTTTATTATGATTAACACTCCAGTCATCAGATACAGACAGTGATGCTGAAGGGAGGGCTACCTGAGGCTGCTGGGCCTGAGGGACGACCTCCATGTTCCCCTCTGCACCCTCCTGCTCTGGTGTTACATGAGTGGACTCCTGGTGGGCATCTGTACTGGTCAGCATCTCTCCTGACATTGAATCCTCCTCCCCATGCGCCCCTATCACCACATCCTCATCCTCCTGAGCCTCTGCCCCTGCCATCACATCCTCATCAGGGAAGACTCTGCAGATGTTGTGCCAGGCGTCTGGACAGTCCCTGTGAGCGTGGCCCATCTGACCACAGAGGTTGCACCTGACGTCCCGGCAGTCTGCAGCGACATGGCCGATTGCCCCACACAGACTGCACTTCACCACAGTACAAGTGATAGCCAGATGACCTTTGCCACCACATTTGAAGCACTTTCTGGGCTGCCCGGGATAATAACATCTTCCCTTCTCCCTCCCAATGAAGAAGGAGTTGGGTAAGTGGGCAGTGATGTTATTATACTGCTGCAGTTTCACTACAGCTTTCCACCCCATTGTCCAGATACCGTCCTCATCTCTGACCTTGGTGAGTCCAGAGACAAGGTCACAGTGTCTCCGGAGCCACACCTCGATGTCCTGTGGGGGAACGGCCTCATTCCAGAAGGTGACATTTACTGTGACTGTGTCCGGCCTGGAGATAGGAACCATCATAAACTTATTCCAGCCCTCAGCATCCCTGAACTTGGGGTAATTGGCCCAGAATCTGTCCAGGTCAGACGAGAGCTTGAAGCTGACCTCATAGCCCCGCCTGTCCTGAAGATTAGACACCGCCAGTATCTGATTAACCTCAAACCTCATCTGGCCAAAGCAGCTCTCTCACCACATACCTGCGTTGTGGCAGATCCTCCTTGGCACCTAAGTATTTAAAACCGCACCACATTAATGCGTCTGAATGTCTGGCCGGTATACCTGGCGCTGGAAGTGAAGGATGGGGCGCCGCGGCTCCAGTCATTCCTGGGGGGCACCTGCACGGGTCACACTGGGCCGACTGACAGGGAGAGGGCCTGCAGCAGGGGGGGCTGTCACACCTTGTGGACTAGATGGTAAAGGGGGATAGTCACACATATCATGCACATTATCATTAGCAGCATCATTATCATCAGACAGTGTCACGTCAATTACAGAATGTGAAACCCCTCCAACCCCCGACCCCATGGGCACAGCATCACCAGCCACAGTCTGTGCCCCAGTCTCATCAGCACAAACAGTCCCCCATATACTGTCTTGCTCCTGTGTGGGGCATTCTGGGACCTGTGGTGCCTCTGCAGGAGTCTGAAGTGTATGTTCTTGTTCACACTCAGCTGCCTCAGCCTCATCAGCACAAACAGTCTCACATATACTGTCCTGCTCCTGTGTGGTGCACTCTGGGACCTGTGGTGCCTCTGCTGGAGTCTGAAGTGTATGCTCCTGTTCACACTTCGCTGCTTGCTGCTGCGGTTGTTTTCCCTCCTGGAAGCAGAAGCGGGCAGCCTGTAACACTGGCCGTGTCCGCTGCTGGGGGGTCCCGTCCTGAACATCAGGGGTCCTGGTCTCTACAGCACAGCCCTGCTTATAGGAGGCGAACCGCTCCCGGTTCCTGTAAGTCTCTGCCAGGGGCCCCATGCCCTCCATCACAGACTCAATGTCCTGCACCACACTAGCCAGCTGTACACCCAGTGTGTTCAGTCTCAGGTCATAAGCATCATTACAGGCAGGATTAGTGGTCTTTAGGGTATAGGTAAAGTCTACTTCCATTTGCAGCGCTTTTTTCTGCTGCTGTAACTCACCCAGTTTTCTGACCAGTCCCGGTATCTCATCCGCTAGCTGCAGCTCGGGTGCACACGCCGGCTCCACAGCTTTAGTCTTCACCACGGGTCCAGTGCTTCTGAACACAGTCCTGTGCGGTTCCACCACAGATGGTTTTCTGGCTTCTTGGCTGGATGCAGGCTCCGCAGCAGGTTTATCGCTGCCACCTGACTGCGACCGTGTGCGTCCTGACCGCGCCATACTGCCATGCTGCTGTAAGTTCTCCTGGATGGTTTGTCTTTCCAAAGACGTCCGTCTCTGCCTGGGAGCAGGAGAGGTGATCTGCACAGCTGGGGCTGATCTCATCTGTGCACCTGGCAGGAGCTGCTGCTGACTGGGGAGTTACCTGACTTCACATTGTGCTGTAACCCATCACTCACCGACACTTTTCCTTCTTGCTTCTTTGCTGGACTTGGAGAAGGTTTTCCTCCCAAAACTTTACTGACGGCATTTTCCTCCTTCACAGAACTGCTGCAGCTTTGGCTCGCTGCATTCACTGCTCTGACAATGGCTCTGGGATTAACATTCCCATTAGGAGAGGCCTGGGAGGCTTGTCCCAGTGTAGGCCGGGAAGCCTGGGCCTTGCCTGGGGAGCTTCCCCGCCCAGGGTGGCCCCTCCCTGGGCTTGCTCCAGACATGAGGAGATCCACAAAACACAACCTCACAGCTAGGAGGCAGTATTATAGTAGTTATATTCTTGTACATAGGGGCAGTATTATAGTAGTTATATTCTTGTACATGGGGCAGTATTATAGTAGTTATATTCTTGTACATAGGGAGCAGTATTATAGTAGTTATATTCTTGTACATGGGGCAGTATTATAGTAGTTATATTCTTGTACATAGGGAGCAGTATTATAGTAGTTATATTCTTGTACATAGGGGCAGTATTATAGTAGTAATATTTTTGTACATAGGGGCAGTATTATAGTAGTTATATTCTTGTACATAGGGGGCAGTATTATAGTAGTTATATTCTTGTACATAGGAGCAGTATTATAGTAGTTATTTTCTTGTACATAGGAGCAGTATTATAGTAGTTATTTTCTTATACATAGGGGCAGTATTATAGTAGTTATAATCTTATACATAGGGGCAGTATTATAGTAGTTATATTCTTGTACATAGGAGCAGTATTATAGTAGTAATATTCTTGTACATAGGGGCAGTATTATAGTTGTTATATTCTTGTACATAGGAGCAGTATTATAGTAGTTATATTCTTATACATAGGGGCAGTATTATAGTAGTTATATTCTTGTACATAGGAGCAGTATTATAGTAGTTATATTCTTGTACATAGGAGCAGTATTATAGTAGTTATATTCTTGTACATAGAGGGCATATTATAGTAATTATATTCTTGTACATAGGGGCAGTATTATTAGTAGATTTATATTCTTGTACATAGGGGCAGTATTATAGTAGTTATATTCTTGTACATAGGAGCAGTATTATAGTAGTTATATTCTTGTACATAGGGCAGTATTATAGTAATATATTCTTGTACATAGGAGCAGTATTATAGTAGTTATATTCTTGTACATAAGGGCAGTATTATAGTATTATATTCTTGTACATAGGAGCAGTATTATAGTAGTTATATTCTTGTACATAGGGGCAGTATTATTAGTAGTTATATTCTTGTACATAGGAGCAGTATTATAGTAGTTATATTCTTGTACATAGGGGCAGTATTATAGTAGTTATATTCTTGTACATAGGGGCAGTATTATAGTAGTTATATTCTTGTACATAGGGCAGTATTATAGTAGTTATATTCTTGTACATAGGAGCAGTATTATAGTAGTTATATTCTTGTAGATAGGAGCAGTATTATAGTAGTTATATTCTTGTACATAGGGCAGTATTATAGTAGTTATATTCTTGTACATAGGGGCAGTATTATAGTAGTTATATTCTTGTACATAGAGGGCAGTATTATAGTAGTTATATTCTTGTACATAGGAGCAGTATTATAGTAGTTATATTCTTGTACATAGGAGCAGTATTATAGTAGTTATATTCTTGTACATAGGGCAGTATTATAGTAGTTATATTCTTGTACATAGGAGCAGTATTATAGTAGTTATATTCTTGTACATAGGGAGCCTCCATCGTCAGTATCTGGTGGCTTCTCATCACTTCCATCCCTTCTTCTCGTCACTTGTACACTGGTTATGGAGGATCTCGGCAGGAGGTTGTTCCAAACATCTTGGGAGACCTGACCCCACATCTTCTGTGTATGATTTTTGTGCGGATCCTTCTGTCTCTTCATGTGATCCCAGACAGATGGGATGATGTGAGATTGGGGATCTGTGGGGCCGGATCATCACCCCCAAGACTCCTCGTTATTAAGGGTTTTTGCAGCATAGCAAATTTAGAGCCCTGTGAGATGCCTCCCTGATGGTATTATATGATGGGTGAGTGTCTGCCCGGATCTCTCAGCATTGAGGACACTATTAAAGGGATTGTCCATTACTAGGATAAGCCCTCCTGTATCACCATAGCTTCGCCGTGTAAGATAATAACAGCTATAGTCACCTCTGGTGTGTCGCCATTCCAGCGATGGCGGTGCCTCTTGCCCCGGGGCTCACGTCACATTGTTAGGTGAGCCCTGCAGCTATTTAGCGGCTGCTTCCTTCACACAGGTGAGAGCATGTCGCTGCTACTGTCTGCCCTTCTCCAGAAGTCAGATATGTCTGAAGGAATGGGCTTCACGGCTGGAGCGGCGACCACACTGGAGTACAGGCTGGTATTATTTTACATGGGGAACTATATTGATTAAGAAAGGGCTGTCCGAGGAGTGGTCAACCCCTATAATAATGCAGCCCGCAAGCCTGCAGGACCCTCCACCGTGCCCCACTGTTCCTGCAGACCCTAATTATTGTGCCGCTCTCCAAACTCCGGGAACAATCTGCTTCTATTACAGCCTAATATTCTGCATTTTTCTGCACCTCGGTCCCCGTGATTTCATGTACATCTGAGATACTTCGTCTTGTTTCCATATAAATAGTTTGGCAGTTTTACAGCAATTTTTCCATGACTACGACTTTTGGCCAGACTTCTCCGAGAAGTAGATGGAAGTAGCTGGGTCCACTGGTCGCTGTCACTTCTGAGCTGATGGCACTGCTGAACAGCTTCCAATTGAAGTTACTCAATGTGTCTCATCTCCTGCACTAACTCTGCACCGATCTGCTGCGCTCCCGCTCTTCAGTGCTGCCCATATCTTAGTGTTTATTCAAGAGCTTAGTTATCACAGTGAAGCCCCCCGGCTGTGACATCTTTGCCTGGGAGAGACATTGCTGATGCTGTATAACTACCTTGTGTCTGCTTGCTGTGCTCAGTCTTGCCAAGGTGAATAAACTGTGAAATGAACCTGTCTTCCACAGCCTCACCATTGTAGCAGAGATTGTCTGTCCCTCACCCAGTTTCAAACCTTCTACTCAATTTTTTCTGTTTCTGTTAATAACTCGGTTTCAAATGACTTATAAAAATGACAACTATTATCATCAGTTTGGTAGAATTGGCTTCTTATATACCGGATTATAGTCCTATAACATCCTTGACTGTATGCCAGTAACAAGTAAGCACGGAGGAAGCGATGAAGGCGAGGGGTGGTCACCAAGTATTAACCGGATTTACATTTCTCCTTTGTTCATTGACAAAGAAATAAACAATTAAAATGTATATTTTTTTTATACAGTTTTCAGCGTTTCTTCCACACCTGCCTAAAACTATTGCACGGCATATGTGTATACACATGTATACACACTCAATAGACAATGTAGACAGAACAGCGCCAGCGGCGGCTGCCGAGAGAGATTAATAGATTGAGGCCAATACTTAGAAGTGACACCTGTAATAATAATCCGCATGAAAGATTTATAGGGTGCGCTATAGGGGATTAGTCTGTAATGACAAGCTGGCCTCGTAAAATCTGACGTCACCTTACAGCGGAGCCATTCTTCTGGAACCTGACGCCTCCTCTTGTATATGTACACCTCCTGAAATTAACTCCATCCTAACGGGGCCAAAGCGAGACCCAATCCATCGTAGACATGAGCTGATCCTATGGGCTTCATACATGATACTAACTGGACCCGCATCCTCCACCAAATGAAAAATTTAAGAGAAAGGCGTGAGATGACTTCCAGCGGATCACACGTCCTCACGGCCACGATGGCCACCGGGCTCCAGTCCGGAAAGAATGAATGGAACAATTTGGAACGTTGAATTCTGCGACGTAGGAGATGTCTTATGTACCCTCATCTCAGTTACATCAAGGTCTGCAGATGTCAGGCTCCTCTATGTAAGGATCGTGCGCTGTCATCAGTCATCCCCCACGCCCCTCGCTGTAGGCTAGGCTTTGATGCGAAATATGGAAGGCAGAATTATTATATACAGCCTATCATCCCTACAATCAGCGCAGGAGAAGTCAAGGGGGGTAAAGTCAGGACAAGCGTGACCAAATCTGCGCTGGAGACGTAGGAGTGAACCCCGCGGTGGAGAGGACACATGGGAGGGGACAATGCAGCCCAGCTATATCCCGCCATTCATATCAGAACAGTCTGGTCAAGAACAAGTGGGACACGAACGGGCTGAGAACCTAGAACCTGGCTGCTGGTGGAGACTCCGAAAAGCAGGGCTGTGGAGTCGGAGTCGTGGAGTTGGAGCCCAATTTGGTGGATTCGGAGTTGGAGTCAGTGTCATGGAAATTAAGGATTTGGGATCGGAGTCGGAGGTTTGGCTTACAGACTCGACAGCCCTGATATGAGGGAGTCGGAATCGTGGAGTCATAGTCATGGAAATTGAGGAGTCGGAGTTGGAGTTGGAGGTTTGGCTTACCGACTCAATAGCCCTGATATGAGGGACTCAGAGTCGTAGTCATGGAAAGTGAGGAGTCGGAGTGAGTCGGAGGTTTGGCTTATTGACTCAACAGCCCTGATATGAGGGACCGGAGTTGTGGAGCGAGTCATGAAATAAGGATTGGAGTCAGGATGGCTTACAGACTCGACAGCCCTGATATGAGGGAGTCGGAGTCGTGGAGTCGGAGTCATGGAAATTGAGGAGTCAGAGTTGGAGTCGGAGGTTTGGCTTACCGACTCAACAGCCCTTACATGAGGGACTCGGAGTCGTGGAGTCGGAGTCATAGAAATTGAGGAGTCTGAGTTGGAGTCGGAGGTTTGGCTTAGCGACTCAACAGCCCTGATATGAGGGAGTCGGAGTCGTGGAGTCAGAGTAGGAGTGGGTGTCATGGAAACTGAGGAGTCGGAGTTGGAGTCGGAGGTTTGCCTTACCAACTCCACAGCCCTGCCGAAAGGGAGGCAATTTTGACCCAACCACTTGATACGATTATTGCGTAAGCGCAAATGGAGAACACCACAATAGGGAGGAATGCCATAGCTTGGGGATTACTAATGACGAGATGGAAAATGAGAGGGACAGGGGAAAGGGACCTTATACGGATCTTAAAAAGGAGAGTAAAAGAATGTTCCCGCAAAACGATCTGACGAGCGTGGACATATTTATCACACTAGTGGAGGACGATCTGAAGAAATCTCCACACAATAATCACCTACAAGGATTCAATCTATGTGATGAGGCTCAGGAACAGTGTGCTTTCGATAAATCGGAAAAAAATAAACATTAAATCATAAGACCTTCAGATTAAGGGGTAAATCTTGTTCTGCTGTACCAGTCTATACTTACAGATGAGGATACATATGAGGCAATCACACGAGATCCCACAGATGACTACACCACAGAAAACCATCTTAGATGAAGCAGAACAGATCTACTAATGAGTAAAGCTATCTTCTCCCCATCTTCCCTACATTACTACCTACCTAAGATACACAAGGGCCTATATCCAATGAAAGGCCGCCCCATTGTGTTAGGCATTGGGTCACTAAGCCAAAATAGTGGGATCTACATCGACACCATACCACGGCCTTTGTCACATCCCTACCATCAATACCTAAGAGATGCATCCGCCTGCTTAAAAAACTAGAGGGTGGAACTGCTGGTGAAAACATCATACTGGCCTCCATTGATGTTGAGGCCCTATGCCGTAGCATACCGCACGGTCCAGGTATAGGGGCAGTGAGGCATTTCTTAAAAATAAGAGCAGTGGAATATTGGAGACATGATGCTTTAATTGAGAAACTTCTCCACTTTGCACTTCATCATAATTATTTCATACTTGACGGGAAGTACTTCCACCAGATCAGGGCACTGCGATGGGGAGCCCCTGTGCTCCCACATACGCTAGTCTGTTCCTGGACTGGTGGGAGGAAACAACCGTCTTCGGGGAGGAAGATGCTTCACCGGCCTTTAGGCCAGATACATTGATGACCTCTTCATCTTGCGGTATGGCTCAAAAGCTGAATTTTTGGCATTCGTTTGTAATCTCAATGAAAATCAATTTGGTCTTAAGTTCACTTCTGAACACAACATCAACAGTATTACGTTCTGTGGATTTAAACATGAGCAGACAGGATTGGTAATCTTAAAACGAACTGTAAGCCCACATCCACGAAAAGCCTTCTGACGTGGGACGGCCACCATCCCCTACCCCTCAAACCAACGGATGCCAAAGGAACAGTTTCTTTATATCAGGAGAAACTGTTCCAATATGGAGGACTTTAAGACAAAAGCCTAGGACCTGAGGATGAGGGTCTCAGAGAGTGGATACCCGTCCCAGGTGCATCCAATTCACATGTCTTAGGACAGGACAGACAAAGGTTATTGCAGGACACGAGATTTAGAAAGGGTGAAGACTACACGAGGATTATCGTACACGTGACAATCAGGCTGATAGTATCTACACCACCCTGAAGAGACACTGGGGAATCTTGCAGGCTGACCTTTATCTACAATGGGTCATACCAAAGTCTCCCAGTATTACTTCCAGAAAAGGGAAATCTATTAAAGACAAGTTGGTACACAGCCTAAATGGAAAAACACCTGCGAAGGGTGCCGGTCGGATAGAAGGACTTGTGGTTTTTACAGATGTGGAGACTGTTTGGAAAAGGACCATTCCTCGCAAGTCCTCCACCAGGTCCTCATCTGAAAAACTTTTACATCAGAGACATCCACAATTGCAAAACGTCCGGAGTGATGTACAAGGCAACTACCTGCCCGATGGACTACACCGGCAAAACCACCCGAGAGCTTAGACGTAGGGTAGAAGAACATCTGGGAGATATACAGCATCGACGAGACACCTCTACTACACGACATATAAGTCTGATACATGGGGGGAGGATTAATGAGATCTCATTTTGTGTTATAAAGAAATCTAAGATAAGGAAGGGTGACCTAAATAGACGGATACTAAAGAGGGAATGTGAGTGGACCTTTAGGATGGACTTAGTGGCCCCAAAAAGCCTGAACGAAATTCTGTCATTTGGACATCACTTATTTTTTCTTTTTCATCCACATTTGTCATTCACTAACCTAAGTATTCTCCATTTATAGTATTATCCCTACACCCATCGGGAAACGGCAGAAAAGGTTCCTCACACCTATCAAAATGTCCCCCCATTATACTGAGTGATGAGGATAACAGGAGCACGATGGGACAATGGACACACTTCAGGGTGGAAACTAGGGAGGAGAGTTAAATGGTGGATTGCACAGCGCTCCCTTTCGATTTATTCGGCGCACATCATTAAGAGAAACGCTCTAAGAGATTCCTAGTATTAAGACATGTGTAATATGGAGGCGATCCAGCATGGAACACAAATGGGTGCTCATGCGATAGACCGACGCCGGGCACTCACGCAGTAGACCGACGCACGGTGCTCGCGTAGTAGACCGACGCACGGCGCTCGCGCAGTAGACCGACGCCGGGAGCTCACGCCAATAGACCGACGACGGGAGCTCACGCAGTAGACCGACACCGGGCGCTCACGCAGTAGACCGACACCGGGCGCTCACGCAGTAGACTGACGCACGGCGCTCGCGCAGTAGAGCCGACAGCCGGGGCGCTCACGCAGTAGACCGACGCACGGCGCTCGCGCAGTAGACCGACACCGGGCGCTCACGCAGTAGACCGACACACGGCGCTCGCGCAGTAGACCAATGCACGGCGCTCGCGCAGTAGACCGACGCCGGGAGCTCACGCCAATAGACCGACGAAGGGAGCTCACGCCAATAGACCGACGCACATACTCAGAAATAAGCCACAGAAAACAGGAGTACCGCTGTGCATACAGTGGTGTGAAAATGTGTTTGCCCCCTTCTTCATTTCCGATTCTTCAAGTTTGTCACACGTTTCGATCATCACCAAACAGATGTAAATATTAGAGATAACACAAGTAATCACAGTTTATAAATGAAGGTCTTTATTATTAAGGTTAAAAGAAATCCAAACCTCCAGGGCTATGTGTGAGAAAGTGATTGCCCCCTAAACCTAATGATTGGTTGGGCCCTTAGCAGCCACAACTGCAATCAAGCGTTTGCGATAACCGGCAATGAGGCTTTTACATCGCTCTGGAGGAATTTTGGCCGCTCATCTTTGCAGAATTGTTGTAATTCGGCCACATTGGAGGTTTCCGAGCATGAACCGTCTTTTTAAGGTCATTACAGCATCTCAATCGGATTATCGGTCAGGACTTTGACTAGGCCACTCCAAAGTCTTCATTTTGTTTTCTTAAGCCATTCAGAGGTGGACTTGCTGGTGTGTCTTGGATCCTTTTCCTGCTGCATAACCCAAGTACGCTTCATCTTGAGGTCACAAACAGATGGCCGACATTCTCCTTCAGGATTTTTGGTAGACAGCAGAATTCATGGTTCAATTTACTACAGCAAGTCTTCCAGGTCCTGAAGCAGCAAACCAGCCCCAGACCATCACACTACCACCACCATATTTTACTGTTGGTATGATGTTTCTTTTCTGAAATGATGTGTTACTTCTACGCCAGATGTAATGGGACATACCCCTCCCAAAAGTTCAACTTTTGTCTCATCAGTCAACAAACTAGTCACCCAAAACTCTTGCGGATCATAAAGATGTGTTCCGGCAAAACTGAGACAAGCCTTTATGTTCTTATTCCTCAGGAGTGGTTTTTGTCTTGGAACTCTGCCATTCAGGCCATTATTGCCCAGTCTTTTTCGGATGGTGGAGTAAAGGACACTAACCGTAACTGAGGCAAGTGAGGCCTGAAGATCTTTGGATGTTGTTGTGGTGTCTTTTGTGACATCTTGGATGAGTCGTCGCTGCGCCATGGGGTAATTTTGGTTGGTCAGCCACTCCTGGGAAGGCTCATCACTGTTCCATGTTTTTGTTATTTGTGGATAATGGCTGTCAATGTGGTTCGCTGAAGTCCCAAAGCTTTAGAAATGGCTTTATAATCTTTTCCAGACTGATAGATCTCAATAACTTTATTTCTAATTTGTTCCAGAATTTATTTGGACAGCGGAATGATGTGCAGCTTTTGAGAATCCTTTGGGCTACTACACTTTGTCAGGCAGGTCCTATTTAAGTGATTTCTTGATTGTAAACTAGGGAATGTGAACTCAGCTTCCAAAAGATGTCATAAACCTCAGTTAATTTATGTTTTAAGTGGGGGCAAGGCAATCAATTACTCACACAGGGCCCTGAAGGTTTGGATTTCTTTTTCCATTAATAATAAAGACCTTCATTTATAAATTGCATTGTGTGATTACTTGTGTTATCTTTATCTAATATTTACATTTGTTTGGTGATCGAAAACATTTAAGAACAAAAGAATAGGAAATCAGGAAGGAGGTGAACTGGTGATCACAGACAAAATAATAGAAAAAGGGAAGTTCACAGGGACAACCATCCAGGATATTATGAAATTAATTCTTTATTGATTAAATACATAAAAATAGAAACCTCCGAACCCGAGATTTCTATCTGTATGGTTTTAATCATTTTTTTTCCAATAAAGAAGTAATTTTATTCTATACTGGTTGGTAGTGCCTGTGAACTTCCCTTTTCTACCTATTTTGCTTCTATATTATATTGCTGATCCTGAAATC
Organism: Oophaga sylvatica; assembly: GCA_033576555.1. Classification (NCBI taxonomy): domain Eukaryota; kingdom Metazoa; phylum Chordata; class Amphibia; order Anura; family Dendrobatidae; genus Oophaga; species Oophaga sylvatica. Next base: position 23,027 of record JARQOD010005258.1, on the reverse strand, counting down.
ACTGTGTACATACATTACTGATCCTGCACTTAAACCGGAGTCACTCTGTACATACATTACATTACTGATCCCGAGTTACATCCTGCATTATTCTCCAGAGCTGCACTCACTATTCTGCTGGTGCAGTCACTGTGTACATACATTACTGATCCTGATTTACATCCTGTATTATACCCCAGAGCTGCACTCACTATTCTGCTGGTGCAGTCACTGTGTACATACATTACATTACTGATCCTGAGTTACATCCTGTATTATACCCCAGAGCTGCACTCACTATTCTGCTGGTGCAGTCACTGTGTACATACATTACATTACTGATCCTGAGTTACATCCTGTATTATACCCCAGAGCTGCACTCACTATTCTGCTGGTGCAGTCACTGTGTACATACATTGCATTACTGATCCTGAGTTACATCCTGTATTATACTCCAGAGCTGCACTCACTATTCTGCTGGTGCAGTCACTGTGTACATACATTACATTACTGATCCTGAGTTACATCCTGTATTATACTCCAGAGCTGCACTCACTATTCTGCTGGTGTAGTCACTGTGTACACACTACATTACTGATCCTGAGTTACATCCTGTATTATACTCCAGAGCTGCACTCACTATTCTGCTGGTGCAGTCACTGTGTACATACATTACATTACTGATCCTGAGTTACATCCTGTATTATACTCCAGAGCTGCACTCACTATTCTGCTGGTGCAGTCACTGTGTACATACATTACATTACTAATTCTGAGTTACATCCTGTATTATACCACAGAGCTGCACTCACTATTCTGCTGGTTCAGTCACTGTGTACATACATACATTACATTACTGATCCTGAGTTACATCCTGTATTATACTCCAGAGCTGCACTCACTATTCTGCTGGTGCAATCACTGTGTACATACATTACATTACTGATCCTGAGTTACATCCTGTATTATACTCCAGAGCTGCACTCACTATTCTGCTGGTGCAGTCACTGTGTACATACATTACATTACTGATCCTGAGTTACATCCTGTATTATACTCCAGAGCTGCACTCACTATTCTGCTGGTGCAGTCACTGTGTACATATATTACATTACTGATCCTGAGTTACATCCTGTATTATACTCCAGAGCTGCACTCACTATTCTGCTGGTGCAGTCACTGTGTACATACATTACATTACTGATCCTGAGTTACATCCTGTATTATACCCCAGAGCTGCATTCACTATTCTGCTGGTGTAGTCACTGTTTACATACATTACTGATCCTGAGTTACAGGGAGTGATACAGGGTTTTCAAATTATTTTACAAATATAAATCTGATCATTGTCCTGTGCATTAATATTCAGCCCCCTGAGTCAGTACTATGTAGGGCCACCTTTTTCCGCAGTTTTTTGGGTGTCTCCAGCTTTGTCGTCTAGAGGTGACATTTTGCCCCTTCTTCTTTGCCCTCTCGCTCAGTGACATTGGATGGAGACGTCTGTGAACAGTAATTTCCGCGTCTTGTCAGATTCTCTGGGATTTGGGTCTGGACGGTGACTGCGCCGCTCACACCCAGGAATATGCTCTGATCTAATCCCTCCATTGCAGCTCTGCCAGGATGTTGAGGGTCGTTGTCCTGCTGGAAGGTGAACCGAAGCCCCAGTCTCAGGTCTCCTGCAGCCTCTAACAGGTTTTCCTCCAGGACTGCACTGTATTTAGCTCCATCCATTTTCCCACCAACTCTGACCATCTTCCCTGCCCCTGCTGAAGAAAAGCCTCCCCACAGCAAGATGCAGCCACCACCATGTGTGACAGTGGGAATGGTGTTTTCAGGGTGATGTGCAGAGTTAGTTTTCTGGCACACATACGCTTTGCATTTGGCCCAAAACATTCTCCATTGGTCTCATGTGACCTGAGACCCTTCTTCTACAGTTGTATGAAAAACACAGATTTTTGTGTTACTCACTATAAAATCCTTTTTTCCGAGACGCTCATTGGGGGACACAGGACTGTGGGTGTATGCTACTGCCGCTAGGAGGCTGACACTAAGTAAACATAAAAAAAGGTTAGCTCCTCCTCCGCCGTATACACCCTGACACTGGCCGCAGGCGAACCCAGTTTGGTGCAAAAAGCAGTAGGAGGACAAAAAATAAATCAGCGTTAACACAGGTACAATATATCCAGAATTAAACCCACCGAAACAGAAAAAAATAGAGTTAAATCAAAAACGAAGCCATCTGGCTATCAGGGTGGTGCTGTGTTCCCCAATGAGCGTCTCGGAGAACAGGATTTTACGGTGAGTAACACAAAAATCCGTATTTCTCCTTCGTCTCATTGGGGGACACAGGACGGTGGGACGTCCCAAAGCAGTCCCTTGGGTGGGGAACCGACTCCACAGTATAAGCCATAACCAGGCATTGCCTATAGGTGTGCTACCGCTGCCTGAAGAATCTTTCTACCCAGACTAGCATCCGCTGAATCCTGAGTATGGATATTATAATGCTTAGAAAAAGTATGTAGACTGGACCAGGTTGCCACCTTACAAACCTGTTCCGCCGAAGCCTGATGCCGAAGAGCCCAGGAGGCACCCACCGCTCTCATGGAGTGAGCCCTGATTCCTGCCAGAACAACCGCGCCTCTGATGCGGTAGGCCTCCTGAATAGTTAACCGTATCCATCTGGCCAGAGTTGATCTTGAGGCAGCGAGTCCCTTCCTGCGACCCTCGGGAGGATGAACAGTGTGTCCGTCTGCCGAAAGGATGCCGTCCGAGATACATACCTCCTGAGTGCTCTCACCAGATCCAGCGTATCGAGAGCTTTCTCCACCCGGTTCGTCGGTGCTGGGCAAAATGAGGGCAAAACAATGTCCTCATTGATATGGAATGAGGACACGACTTTTGGCAAAAAAGGTGGAGTTGGCCAGAGTACCACCTTATCGTGATGAAAAAGTAAGTACGGAGCTCGGCAAGATAGTGCCGCCAGCTCCGAGACCCGCCTTATGGATGTTATGGCTACCAGAAATACAACCTTCCAAGAAAGGTAAGTTATTATAATTATTTATTTATATAGCGCCATAAGTATATTCTCGAGTATAAGCCGAGATTTTTAGCCCATTTTTTAGGGCTGAAAGTCCCCCTCTCGGCTTATACTCGAGTCATATATCGGGGGTCGGCGGGGGAGGGGAGCCGGGATGTCCTATATACTCATCCCCTCCTGGCGCGGTCTCTGTAGCTCCTGCTCTTCTCCCACGGTCTCCAGCGCCTGTGTTCAGCAATCAGTGGTACCGCTCATTAAAGTCATGAATATGCACATATTCATGACTTTAATGAGTGGTACCACGTGACCGCTGAACACAGGCGCCGGAGACCGTGGGAGAAGAGCAGGGGCTGCAGAGACCGCGCCAGGAGGGGGTGAGTATATTCCATATTTACCTGTCCCCGTTCCACCGCTGCTCGCCGCTGTGTCCTCGCGTCCTCTAGCTGTGAATGTTCAGGTCAGAGGGCGCGATGACGTGGTTAGTGAGCGCCGCACCCTCTGCCTGAGCATTCACTGCCGGAGGACCCGGAAGACAGTGGCGCGCAGCGGTGGTCCGGGGACAGGTAAATATCGAAGGTGCAGGGCCCTGAGCGAGCGGTGACACCGGCACCTGTCCCCCATACCGAACCGATGTCCCCGCCTGCTCAGGACACCGCCACCTGGCCCCCAGCGACGAGAGGTGAGTATGCCATTTTTTTTTTTAGTTGCAGCAGCGGCAGCATAAGGGACCTATACTATGGGGCATAATCTATGGAGCATATGGGGCATAATCTGTGGAACATATGGGGCATAATCTGTGGAACATATGGGGCATAATCTGTGGAACATATGGGGCATAATCTGTGGAACATATGGGGCATAATCTGTGGAACATATGGGGCATAATCTGTGGAGCATATGGGGGCATAATCTGTGGAACATATGGGGGCATAATCTGTGGAGCATATGGGGCATAATCTGTGGAACATATGGGGCATAATCTGTGGAGCATATGGGGCATAATACATGGGGGAGAATACATGGGGCAGCATATGGGGCATAATCTATGGAGCATCATATGGGGGCATAATACATGGGCAGCATATGGGGCATAATACATGGGGCAGCATATGGGGCATAATACATGGGGCAGCATATGGGCATAATACATGGGTCAGCATATGGGGCACAATACATGGAGCATCATATGGGGCATAATACATGGGCAGCATATGGGCATAATACATGGGGCAGCATATGGGGCATAATACATGGGGCAGCATATGGGCATAATACATGGGTCAGCATATGGGGCACAATACATGGAGCATCATATGGGGGCATAATACATGGGGCAGCATATGGGGCATAATACATGGGTCAGCATATGAGGCATAATACATGGGCATAATACATGGGGCATAATACATGGGGCAGAATACATGGGGCATAATATATGGGCAGCATATGGGGCATAATACATGGGGCAGCATATGGGCATAATACATGGGGCAGCATATGGGGCATAATACATGGGGCAGCATATGGGGCATAATACATGGGGCAGCATATGGGGCACAATACATGGAGCATCACATGGGGCATAATACATGGGGCAGAATATGGGACATAATACATGGGGCAGCACATGGGCATAATACATGGGGCAGCATATGGGGCATAATACATGGGGCAGCATATGGGGCATAATATATGGGGCAGCATATGGGGCATAATACATGGGGCAGCATATGGGGCATAATACATGGGGCAGCATATGGGGCACAATACATGGAGCATCATATGGGGGCATAATACATGGGGCAGCATATGGGGCACAATACATGGGCAGCTTATGGGGCATAATACATGGGAAGCATATGGGGCACAATACATGGGCAGCATGTGGGGCATAATACATGGGGCAGAATATGGGGCATAATACATGGGGCATAATACATGGGGCAGAATATGGGGCATAATGTATGGGGCAGCATATGGGGCATAATGTATGGGGCTCCTGATTCAATATGGCTATTCAAAAACATTTAACCTACTTTAATTTTACTTTTATTGGTATCTATTTTTAATTTTGAAATGTACCAGTAGTTGCCTCATTTTCCACCCTAGGCTTATACTCGAGTCGATGAGTTTTCCCAGTTTTTTTGTGGCAAAATTAGGGGGGGTCGGCTTATACTCTGGTATATACAGTCAGGGCCAGAAATATTTGGACAGTGACACAATTTTCGCGAGTTGGGCTCTGCATGCCACCACATTGGATTTGAAATGAAACCTCTACAACAGAATTCAAGTGCAGATTGTAACGTTTAATTTGAAGGGTTGAACAAAAATATGTGTTAGAAAATGTAGGAATTGTACACATTTCTTTACAAACACTCCACATTTTAGGAGGTCAAAAGTAATTGGACAAATAAACATAACCCAAACAAAATATTTTTATTTTCAATATTTTGTGGCGAATCCTTTGGAGGCAATCACTGCCTTAAGTCTGGAACCCATGGACATCACCAAACGCTGGGTTTCCTCCTTCTTAATGCTTTGCCAGGCCTTTACAGCCGCAGCCTTCAGGTCTTGCTTGTTTGTGGGTCTTTCCCTCTTAAGTCTGGATTTCAGCAAGTGAAATGCATGCTCAATTGGGTTAAGATCTGGTGATTGACTTGGCCATTGAAGAATGTTCCACTTTTTTGCACTCATGAACTCCTGTGTAGCTTTGGCTGTATGCTTGGGGTCATTATCCATCTGTACTATGAAGCGCCGTCCAATCAAGTTTGCAGCATTTGGCTGAATCTGGGCTGAAAGTATATCCCGGTACACTTCAGAATTCATCCGGCTACTCTTGTCTGCTGTTATGTCATCAATAAATACAAGTGACCCAGTGCCATTGAAAGCCATGCATGGCCATGCCATCACGTTGCCTCCACCATGTTTTACAGAGGATGTGGTGTGCCTTGGATCATGTGCCGTTCCCTTTCTTCTCCAAACTTTTGGCTTCCCATCATTCTGGTACAGGTTGATCTTTGTCTCATCTGTCCATAGAATACTTTTCCAGAACTGAGCTGGCTTCTGGAGGTGTTTTTCAGCAAATTTAACTCTGGCCTGTCTATTTTTGGAATTGATGAATGGTTTGCATCTAGATGTGAACCCTTTGTATTTACTTTCATGGAGTCTTCTCTTTACTGTTGACTTAGAGACAGATACACCTACTTCACTGAGAGTGTTCTGGACTTCAGTTGATGTTGTGAACGGGTTCTTCTTCACCAAAGACAGTATGCGGCGATCATCCACCACTGTTGTCTTCCGTGGGCGCCCAGGTCTTTTTGCATTGATGAGTTCACCAGTGCTTTCTTTCTTTCTCAGGATGTACCAAATTGTAGATTTTGCCACTTCTAATGTTGTAGCAATTTCTTGGATGGTTTTTTTTCTGTTCTTGCAGCTTAAGGATGGCTTGTTTCACCTGCATGGAGAGCTCCTGTGACCGCATGTTTCCTTCACAGCAAAACCTTCCAAATGCAAACACCACACCTCAAATCAACTCCAGCCCTTTCATCTGCTTAATTGAGAATGACATAACAAAGGGATTGCCCACACCTGTCCATGAAATAGCCTTGGAGTCATTTGTCCAATTACTTTTGGTCCCTTTAAAAACAGGGTGGCACATGTTAAGGAGCTGAAACTCCTAAACCCTTCATCCAATTTTAATGTGGATACCCTCAAATGAAAGCTGAAAGTCTGAACTTCAACTGCATCTGAATTGTTTTCTTTAAAATTCATTGTGGTAATGTCTAGAACCAAAATTAGATAAATGTTGTCTCTGTCCAAATATATATGGACCTAACTGTATGGTAATTCCATGGTGCTGTACATGAGAAGGGGTTACATACAAAGTTATAGATATCGTTTACAGTAAACAAATTTACAATGACAGACTGGTACAGAGGGGAGAGGACCCTGTCCTTGCGGATTTACATTCTACGGGATAATGGGGAAGAAACAGAAGGTCGGGGGTGCGGCAGCTCTGGTGGTGGTGGTGGCAGCTCTGGTGGTGGCGGCGAGGCGGCAGCTCTGGTGTTGGCGGCGAGGCGGCAGCTCTGGTGGTGGCGGCAGCTCTGGTGGTGGCGGCGAGGCGGCAGCTCGGGTGGTGGCGGCTAGGGTGGTGGTGGCGAGGCGGAAGCTCGGGTGGTGGTGGCGGCTAGGCGGAAGCTCGGGTGGTGGTGGCGCGAGGCGAAGCTCGGGTGGTGGTGGGGCGAGGCGGAAGCTCGGGTGGTGGTTATTGCAGGCTGTAGGCTTTCCTGAAGAGATGGGTTTTCAGGTTCCGTCTGAAGGATCCAAGGGTGGTCGATAATCGGACATGTTGAGGCGTGGAATTCCAGAGGATAGAGGATATTCTGGAGAAATCTTGGAGGCGGTTGTGTGAGGAGCGAATAAGTGTGGAGGATAGTAGGAGGTCTTGGGAGGATCGAAGATTACGTGAAGGAAGATATTGGGAGATTAGTTCAGAGATATAGGGAGTGGACAGGTTGTGGACGGCTTTGTAGGTCAGTGTTAGTAGTTTGAACTGGATTCGTTGGGGAATTGGGAGCCAGTGGAGGGATTTGCAGAGGGGAGAAGCAGGGGAGTAGCGAGGGGAGAGGTGCATTAGTCGGGCAGCAGAGTTGAGGACAGACTGGAGTGGTGCAAGAGAGTTGACGGGGAGGCCATAGAGGAGGGTGTTGCAGTAATCAAGGCGGGAGATGATGAGGGCATGCACAAGAGTTTTAGTTGATTGAGGGCTGAGGAAGGGACGGATTCTGGAACTGTTTTTAAGTTGGAGGCGACAGGAGGTGGCAAGAGTTTGTCAAAGAAACCTCCTGAAGAGGCTCAAATGGATATTCCTGCAGCACTCCCAGAACCAGGTTGAGATCCCAGACCTCTAAGGGAGCCCTATAGGGGGGTACTACACATGGACAACCCCTTGAATAAAGGTTTTTACTTGTAAATTGGTGGCAATTCTACGCTGAAAAAGAACAGACAAGGCTGATATCTGTCTTCTAAGAGTACTTGGCGCTAGGCCTGAATCTAGGCCAACCTGGAGAAATGCCAGAATGTTGGGAATCGAAAACGAAGCGGGAAATAACCGCGTTCCCTGCACCATGTAAAGAAGACCTTCCAAGTATGGTGGTAGATACGTGCCGAGGCGGGTTTTCGGGCGCTAGCCATTCTGGCAGCGACCTTCTGGGAGAATCCGGCCCTGGTCAGGATCCAAAATTCAACGGCCAGGCAGTCAAACACAGGACCCCTGAGTTCTGTGTGTAAACTGGGCCCTGGGAGAGAAGGTTTGCGCGTTCTGGAAGACGCCAGGGTGCCTCGGCGAGCAGCTGTACTAGATCTGCGTACCACGAGCGACGAGGCCAAACTAATATCGCTGAGACTCCCTCTGTCTTGATCTTTCTGATCACCTTTGGGAGCAGAGCTAATGGAGGAAACAAGTATGGGAGGTGAAACTGATTCCACGGTAGAACCAGGGAGTCCACCGCGATTGCCTGTGGATCCCGGTAACGGGAGACGAAGTTGGGTACCTTGGCGTTTATTCTGGAGGCCATCACGTACACGTCCGGAGTTCCTCAGCGAAGGCAAATCTGCTGAAATACATCAAGATGGTGCGACCATTCCCCGGACGCTAGACCCTGACGGCTGAGGAAGTCCGCCACCCAGTTCTCCTCGCCCGGAATGTGGACTGCCGATATCACAGAGTGATTTTTCTCTGCCCAGCCAAGAATATGTTTTACTTCGTGCATGGCCGCCCTGCTGCGGGTACACCCCTGATGATTTATGTATGCCACGGCCGTGGCGTTCTCCGACTGTATCCGGATGGGGCGGCCAGCCAGATGGTGATGAAAATGTTTCAGAGCCAGCCGAACAGCCCGAATCTCTAGAATATTGATCGGGAGGGTTGATTCCTGCAGGGACCAAGATCCCTGGGCTGTGTAGTGGCGAAACACTGCTCCCCATCCGAGAAGGCTAGCGTCCGTTGTGACTACCAGCCAATGGACTGGGGGAAAAGATTTTGCCTGCTGAAGAGAGGTGCTCACTGTCCATCATGTAAGTGTCTGTCTGACCTGAGCGGACAGACGGCACCGGAGGTTGAGAGAGCGAGGGCTCCTGTCCCAAGCTGCCAAGAGGGCATGCTGAAGGGGGCGAAGATGAAATTGTGCAAAAGGAATGGCCTCGATTGCTGCCACCATCCTTCCTAAGACCTTCATACAAAACCGGATGGTGTGAGGAACCGGCTGGCAAAGGACATGTACCTCCTGACGGAGAACCAGGGCCTTGTCCCGGGGGAGGATTGTCAACCCTCGAGCGGTGTTGAATATCATCCCCAGAAAGGTTATCTTCTGAGATGGCACAGGAGATGATTTTTTTCAAATTCACCAGCCACCCCAGGCGAACCAAAGTGTCTAGCGTAATGCTGACACTTTCTTCGCAGGCCTGAAAAGACGGACCCTTGACGAGGAGGTCGTCTAAATATGGCAAGACGACTATCCCCCGGGAGTGCAGAATGGACACAACGGCAGCCATGACCTTCGTGAACACCCTGGGAGCTGTGGCTAGCCCGATGTGCAAGGCTGCGAACTGAGAGTGAAAGTTGCTGATGGCAAACCGCAGAAACCTCTGATGAGAGGGGAATATAGGGATGTGAAGATAGGCATCCTGGATGTCTATTGACGCCAAAAATTCCCCCTTTTCCATGGCCGCATTGACCGAGCGGAGAGACTTCATTCGGAAATGCCGAACTCTGACAAACCTGTTCAGATGCTTTAGGTCCAGAATGGGCCTTACAGCGTTGTCCTTCTTGGGTATTATGACCAGGTTGGAATAGAACCCTTGACTTCTCTTGACCTCCGGTACTGGGACGATAACCCCACTGCGCTGAAGTGATTCGACAGCCTTGAATAAGGCACGAACCCGAGTTTCTGCTCTGGGAAGACGAGAGGGAAAAATTCGATTTGGGGGATGGCTGGTGAACTCTATCTTGTACCCCGAGGAGACTAACTCCCTGACCCACTTGTCGTGAGTTACCGTGAGCCAGGCGGGGCGAAACCAGAGTAGGCGGCCGCCCACTCTGGACGAATTGACCGGATCCTGCCTCCAGTCATTTGGCCAAAAACTTGTGGGACCTGGACCCTCTAGATTTTGGCTGGTGGGATCGCATCCTTCCCAAAGGGTTGGTCTTGTAAGAGACCTGATGATCTCTGGCCTGATTGGGTCGACCGGAGCCGCCGGAGCTTGCTGCCGTGGCCCAACCAGGGTTGCGAAATGCCCTAAACCGTGGCTGAAGCTAGTGACGAAAGGGCTGCTTACTTTTCTGCTGAGGAAGAAAACTGCTTTTCCCTCCTGTGGAATCAGATAGGAGCTGATCCAGCTTCTCGCCGAATAATCGGCCACTCTGATAGGGTATGGACGTAAGGGACTTTTTTGAGGTTGCGTCCGCTCGCTATGTTCTCAACCATAAGGTTCTCCTGATAGCAATCGCGTATGCGGCAGCTAGTGCTGCGCAATTTGCCGCATCCAGGGAGACAATCAAAAAATCTCCTGCAAGAGCGATCTGATTAGAGATCTCAACTACCTCTGATGGCACATCCATACCGTGGAGGGCTCTATTCAGAGACTCCGACCAGGATATCATGGCCTTAGCCACCCAAGTTGCTGGGTGAGGGAGAGAGGGCAGAACCTGATGCCTCAAACACTGAGCGAGCCAAGCTTTCAATGAGATGGTCGGTCGGATCTCTAATCGAGGGACCGTTGGGAAGTGAAAGTAGCGTTCTAGATGCCAACCGCGATACCGGAGGATCGACCGCAGGAGATTCCGCCCATTTCCTAAGGAGTTCATGGGAAAAAGGATATCTGGTATTGAGAGCCTTTTGACCTGAAAAGCACTTGTCTGGCCTCTCTCGGTGGCGCTGCACCAGGTCCTCAAATTCAGGGTGAGCGCCAAAAACTTTATGAGGTGGTATGGCCCGCTTGAAGGACACCTTATGACAAGAGGGAGAGGTGGATTCATCGTCTACCCCAAGGGTTTGCTTGACGGCCTCGATGAGACTGTCGATTGTCTCCTGACAATTAGGTGCCTCTAGATTGAGGGACCCTTCGGAATCAGAGTCCGAACCCTGTTCACTCACCTCCGCCGGTGAGGGAGAACGAGAGACGGAACTGATAGATGCCGAGGCCCTGGACGGCCCAGGGGACGCTGTGTGGGTTCGCTTCCCCCGCGTCTGCCTGGTGAGAGCGCGGCCCCTGCAAGCCAGAGGTTCCTGTGAAATGGAGGATCCTTCCAAGACGGGTGAACCACTGTCCCTGCCCCTATCGGTAGCCTGAAGGGACTCGATTGCTCTCGTTAGTGACGCCATGGACTGTGACAGAGACAGGGCCCACTCAGAGGGACCTGATGCACTGGGATCAGTTATAGGAGAGGGCTCCTGGGCACGTTCGGAGTAACAGGTTTCGCAGACCCGATTACTCTGGGCGTGCGGAAAAGGGGACCTACAGGTAATGCATGAGGTATACAGCACCGTGTGAGTCTTAGCCCTTCTGGACATGCTGGACCTGTGCCGCTATGATTTGAGGCAGCAAAAATAGGGTGCAGCAGAGCGGAGTGTAGTGGAGCTACCAGGCTGGAGGGAGTAGAACTTACCCCAGTCCTGTGTCCCCGGAAGTCCTTGAATGGCGTGAGTGGGCGCTGCTGCAGTTTCCTAACTTCAAAAAGCGCGCCCAGTCCAGGGTGGGCGAGCCTGAAATAGGGCTTGTGGGCGGATCCTTGCCCAGTCTGAGATGCTGGGGGCGGTTGTGAGCTTTGGGGGAGGGGTTTCGGGACGCGGCCTAGCGCTGGCCAAAGCCGGGGCCTAAATTTTGCTGCTGCTGGGGCGGGAGACTAGGGACACGGCCTAGCTTCTGGCCAAAGCCGGGGACTAGATTTTGGCGGTGCCAGCCCGAGGGTCGGGGGAGGGCCCGCCGGAAAAGCAAGCTGCTGGGGGAGGAGCTCAGGCCGCGGCCTAGTTTCCGGCTGAAGCCTGGGACTAAATTATTGGCGGAGCCCGCCCGAGAGCCGCCGGAAGTCGCGCGCCTCAGGGGGTGGAACTTTCGCTGCAGCCCAGCGCCAGCAGAAGTCAGTCCCGGTCACAGAGCCCCAGTAAAACGCCCGACCGCGCGTGGGGGGGACGACGACGTCCAGGCCGGACTCACCACATGCTCCCTCCATGCCTCCGCTCCGCATCCGAGGGCGCTCCAGAAGAACTGACTGCCGCAGGAGCCTCCCAGCCCCCCAAATCACCAGGTTAGAGGGGGGCTTTGTAGGAAAGGAAAAAAGGGACGGTGCAGGCACCCTAACTCCGTCATCCCTTCAGGGGATGAGGAGAGGGACCGTCCGCCTCCTTGCAACACCGCAGTCCAGCATTGTTGGTGCAGTGGGGACCGCACGGACTACCTCTTGCCTCTGTACAGCCTAGCGTTTCACTACCCTAGGGTGGTCAGGGCAGAGTCTGGTATTGTCCCACGTTGCGGGAGAGGATACGTGGAGGCGACACTCCATGTACTCGCGCGTTGTTGGTTTGAGGAGATCGGACCCCTTCAAAAGGGTCCGTCGCCCCTATCTCGTCATCATGGAAAAAAAAAATAGTCTGAAGAAAACCAGACATGTGCCTCCATCAGACACTAAGCATGAACTGGGTTCGCCTGCGGCCAGTGTCAGGGTGTATACGGCGGAGGAGGAGCTAAGCTTTTTTATGTATACCTTGTGTCAGCCTCCTAGCGGCAGTAGCATACACCCACAGTCCTGTGTCCCCCAATGAGACGAAGGAGAAAGAGGATTTATTTTTCCCTTAGTAATAAATATTTACATTTATTTGGTGATCGGAAACATTTAAGTGCAAGAATAGGAAATCAAGAACCTGAAGGGAACACTTTTTCACTGAACTCTACATGTTCGCTGAGTCCCCTACATTGATTATTACAAACTGCAAAAGGGATTTCTTATGACTTTCAAAAATGTCTTCTTCTTGCCACTCTTCCATAAAGGCAAGATTTGTGGAGTATAACGACTAACAGTTGTCCTGTGGACAGATTCTCCCTCCTGAGCTGCGGATCTCTGCAGCTCCTCAGTGACCTCTTGGTCTTCTTGGGATATTGTCTTAGGTGGACGGCCATGTGTCAGTAGGTTTACAGTTATGCCATACTCTTCCCATTTTGGATGATAGATTGATGCTCCGTGAGAGTTTCAGAGCTTAGGCCATTTTTTATAACCTAACCCTGCTTTCCTCTTCTCCACAACTTTATCCTGACCTGTCTGGTGGGCTCCTTGGTTTTCATGATGTTGTTTGATCCCTGATGTTCTCACACAAAGGTCTGAGGCCTTCACAGAACAGCTCTACTCATACAGAGAAAAAAAAACCACACCCAGGAGGAAGCAATGTACTAATTATGTGACTTCTGGGGGCGACTGGTCCCTCAGGACTTTATGCAGCAGTATCAGATTAATATAATAAGAAAACCCTGCATCACTCCCTTTATACATCACAAACACTTGTTAGTTTCTGTTGTATCACAGAAAATCCCCTAAAAAATCATTTAAATTTTTGGCTCTAAAGGGAAAAAATATGGAAAAGTTCACATGATATGTATACTTTTACAAGGCACGGGATATACTGTATACACACAGTATATAAACTTTATAAACAATCACTATACACTGTATACACACACTATACACACACTGCACGTAATGAGGAGAGACACTCTCACCAGACTTCTCAATGGCATCTTGCTTGGAGCCGGCATAAAAGGAGCACGTGGTTCCAGCGTCATCTGCTCACATCCACCTCTCACTCTCTATATGTCTACCTCACTGTCCACAACTTTTACTACTTCGCTCAATCTCCACCCTTCAACTTTCCCTTACTCTAAAGACGAGAACTGCAACTTCCTCTACTACAAACCAAAACTAGCGTCTGTAAACTATGCACGAGACAGGAACCACAACTATAAACGGGGCAGGTATATTCAGAAAATAACTACAATACTGCCCCTATGTACAAGCATAAAAGTACCATAATACTGCTCCTATGTGCAAGAATATAACTACTATAATACTGCTCCTATGTGCAAGAAAATAACTACTATAATACTGCCCCTATATACAAGAATATAACTACTATAATACTGCCCCCTATGTACAAGAATATAACTACTATAATACTGCCCTATAAGAATATATTTACGCCCTATGTACAAGAATATAACTACTATAATACTGCTCCTATGTACAAGAATATAACTACTATAATACTGCCCCCTATATACAAGAATATAACTACTATAATACTGCCCCTATTACAAGAATATAACTACTATAATACTGCTCCTAGTACAAGAATATAACTACTATAATACTGCCCCTATGTAACAAGAATATAACTACTATAATACTGCTCCTATGTACAAGCATATAGTACTATAATACTCTCCTATGTGCAAGAATATAACTACTATAATAACGCTCCTATGTACAAGAATATAACTACTATAATACTGCTCCTATGTACAAGAATATAATACTATAATACTTCTCCTATCTACAAGAATATAACTACTATAATACTGCTCCTATGTACAAGAATATAACTACTATAATACTGCCCCTATGTACAAGAATATATACTACTATAATACTGCCTCATATGTACAAGATATAATACTATAAATACTGCTCCTATGTACAAGAATATAACTACTATAATACTGCTCCCTATGTACAAGAATATAACTACTATAATACTGCTCCTATGTACAAGAGTATAACTACTATAATACTGCTCCTATGTACAAGAAATACACCTACTATAATACTGCTCCTATGTACAAGAATATAACTACTATAATACTGCTCCTATGTACAAGAGTATAACTACTATAATACTGCTCATATGTACAAGAATATAACTACTATAATACTGCCTCCTATGTACAAGAATATAACTACTACAATACTGCCCCTATGTACAAGCATAAAAGTACTATAAAACTGCTCCTATGTACAAGAATATTACTACTATAATACTGCTCCTATGTACAAGAATATAACTACTATAATACTGCTCCTATGTACAAGAGTATAACTACTATAATACTGCTCCTATGTACAAGAATATAACTACTATAATACTGCTCCTATGTACAAGAATATAACTACTATAATACTGCCCCTATGTACAAGAATATAACTACTATAATACTGCTCCTATGTACAAGAATATAACTACTATAATACTGCTCCTATGTACAAGAATATAACTACTATAATACTGCTCCTATGTACAAGAATATAACTACTATAATACTGCTCCTATGTACAAGAATATAACTACTATAATACTGCTCCTATATACAAGAATATAAGTACTATAATACTGCTCATATGTACAAGAAATAAACTACTATAATACTGCTCCTATGTACAAGAATATAACTACTATAATACTGCTCATATGTACAAGAATATAACTACTATAATACTGCCCCTATGTACAAGAATATATCTACTAATAATACTGCCCCTATGTACAAGAATATAACTACTATAATACTGCTACTATGTACAAGAATATAACTACTATAATACTGCCCCTATGTACAAGATATATCTATAATAAACTGCTCTATGTACAAGAATATAACTACTATAATACTGCCTCCTATGTACAAGAATATAACTACTATAATACTGCTCCTATGTACAAGAATATAACTACTACAATACTGCCCCTATGTACAAGCATAAAGTACTATAAATGCTCCTAGTACAAGAATATAACTACTATAATACTGCTCCTATGTACAAGCATATAACGTACTATAATACTTCCCTATCTACAAGAATATAACTACTAATAATACTGCTCCTATGTACAAGAATATAACTACTATAATACTGCTCCTATGTACAAGAATATAACTACTATAATACTGCTCCCTATGTACAAGAATATAACTACTATAATACTGCCTCCTACCTGAGAGGTTGTGTGTTTGTAGCTCTCCTGATGTCTGGAGCAAGCCCAGGGAGGGGCCACCCTGGGCGGGGAAGCTCCCCAGGCAAGGCCCAGGCTTCCCGCCTACACTGGGACAAGCCTCCCAGGCCCCCTCCTAATGGGAATTGTTAATCCCAGAGCCACTGTCAGAGCAGTGAATGCAGCGAGCCAAAGCTGCAGCAGTTCTGTGAAGGAGGAAAAAGCCGTCAGTAAAGTTTTGGGAGGAAAACCTTCTCCAAGTCCAGCAAAGAAGCAAGAAGGAAAAGTGTCGGTCAGCGATGGGTTACAGCACAATGTGAAGTCAGGTAACTCCCCAGTCAGCAAGCAGCTCCTGCCAGGTGCACAGTTGAGATCAGCCCCAGCTGTGCAGATCACCTCTCCTGCTCCCAGGCAGAGACGGACGTCTTTGGAAAGACAAACCATCCAGGAGAACTTACAGCAGCATGGCAGTATGGCGCGGTCAGGACGCACACGGTCGCAGTCAGGTGGCAGCAGTAAAAGTGCTGTGGAGCCTGGAGCCAGAAACCAGCGGTGGTGAAAATTAAGGAGACGTCTGGGTTCAAGCAGCCGGGGACATCGCTGAATGCAGGATCCCAGGAGGAGACGCCACGTGCACCTGAGCTTCAGCTCGCAGAGGAGATCCCAGGACTGGTCAAGAAGTTCGGTGAGTTACAGCAGCAGAAAAACACACTACAGATGCAGATAGACACTTGCTATAAGCTAAAGGCTATTAATCCCGGGAGTCATGATTTTTATGACGAGACTCTGAACAACTGGGTGTATTGCTGGCAAAAGTGGTGAGGGACATGGACTGCGTCCTAGAGAGGATGGGGCCCCTGGCGGAGACTTATAGGAACCAGGAACTGTTTAAGTCACAGAAGCAGAACTCTGCAGGTTCCAGGTCAGATATTGTCCCAGGTGGACCCCAGAAGCAGGTGCGGACAGTGCTGCAGCCTGCAAGTTTCTGCTTCCAAAAGGGGCAAATGCCGCACCAGCAGCAGCCTGTAGTACAGACCCCAGCAGACGTACCACAAGTTTCAGAATGCCCAGCACAACAGCCTGCAGCAGATTCCAAGCAGCAGCATGAAGGGCACATTCCAGTAGAGGTACAACAAGTCGCAGAATGCCCAGTACAGCCGCCTTAAGCAGATTCCAAACAGCAGCATGGACATTTTTCAGCACAGGGACTACAAGTCTCAGAATGCCAGCACCACAGTGGGCAGTGGACATGTGCCGGTAGTTCCTGATGGTGCCCAGCAGGGCTCTGATGCTGGGGATAACCGCACTGTATCTGAGGGGTCGGGGGTTTGGGGGAGCACAGTATCTTTGGTGGACGCTGCGCAGTCTGATAGTGACATTGATGTTGATGATAACAATGTTCATGATGATGTCTGTGATTTCCCCCCTTTAATTCCGAGCACACAAGGTGTAGCAGCCCCCCTGCTGCAGACCCTCACCCCGTCAGTCAGCCTAGTGTGACCCCCAAAAGGGTTTCCCCCCAGTAATGCCTGGAGTCGTGGTGCTCCGTCCTTCACCTCTGGTGCCAATTATACCGGCCAGGCGTTTAAAACGGAGAAACGTCGTGCGTTTCCGGCACACAGGTGCCAAGGAGGATCTGCCAGATAGGAGGTTTGTGGTCAGGGAGCTCTTGTGTTGCCAGATGGGGTTTGCGCCAGTCAGCATCTTGGCGGGGATTAATCTTCCAGACAGGCAGGCTATGACGTTCAGCTTTAAGCTCATGAGTGACCTGGACAGGTTTCTGGTCTAATTTCCCCAAGTTTAGAGACTCTGAGGGCTGGAGTAAGTTCAGCTTTATTCCTATCTCTAAGCCAGATACCGTTACGGTAAATCTCATCTTCTGGAATGAGTCTGTTCCCCCGCAGGACATGTGGTGTGGCTCCGGAGGCATTGTGACCTGGTCTCTGACCTCACCAAAAGCAGAGACAATGATGGTATCTGGACGGGAGGGTGGAGGGTTTTTGGTGAAACTGCGCCAGTGCGATAATATCACTGCCCACTTACCCAACTCCTTCTTTATTGGGAGGGAGAGGGGTGTGTGTTTCTATCCTGGGCAGCCTCGTAAGTGCTTAAATGTGGCAAGCGGGTCACCTGGCGAATACGTGTACTGTGGTGAAGTGCAACCTGTGTGGGGAGGTCGGCCATGTGGCTGCAGACTGCCAGAACATCAGGTGCAACCTCTGTGGAAGATCGTCACCCTCACAGGGACTGTCCTGACGCCTGGCACAATATCTGTAAGGACTATCCTGATGAGGAATTTGGTGGCAGGGGCAAGATTCTGGAGGAGGCAGCTTTACTGTCAGGGGAAATACTGGCCAACCGGGGGCCCACCAGGGGTCTACTCAGGTGACACCAGAGCAGCAGGGTTCAGAGGGTGTACAGGGAAGTATGGAGGTTTCCTCTCAGGGGCAGCAGTCACAGGGAAGCATTACTTCAGTACTACCATCTGTGTCTCAGACTAAAAGGAAGAAAAAGGACAAGACCTCCCGTAAACCTGAAGAAGGAGTATGACACTGGCCAAGGAGCCAGGAAGAAGGTCCAGAGTTCTGCAGGTGTAATGGACTTATCTAATAGTTTGGTGTTCTGTCTGAGTCTGACGTGATTTTGAGGAAAGACCTTAGAAGAAATTGACGCAGAGTTTGATAGGGACGTAGAGGACTGTCCTCCGCCCAAGCGGAAGCCCTTACCTGAGGGCACCGGTAGAGTCTGAAAGGAGACCGGCGGTGACCAGAATAACTCCGACTCAGATCTGTGACGCTGTCAACCCCAAAAATGTCCGACCCCAGATAGATAAAATCTTTGGGAAATGTTAAGTTAGGGGAAGGTGTGTCACGGGTTTTGAAATATATTTTTTTTTTTTTTTTTTTTTCCAACCGGTGAGGACCTTTAAAGAAATTTATATTTTAAAATCCGGATATTAATGAATTACAATCCCAATGAATTTTTTTTGATTACTGGGGAATTCATAATTTTTTTTTTTTTGGTTTTTACAAAAAAAAATTGCCCTAGCAAAATATAACTACTTAAAACTGCCCTAGTCAAAATATAAATACTAAATAACGCCCATGTACAAGAAAAACTACATAATACTCTCCATTAAAGAATAAACTACTATAATACTGCCCCTATTACAAGAAATAACTACTACAAACCCCCTATGTACAAGATAAAAGTACTATAAAATGCTCCATGTACAAGAATATAAACTAAAAACTGCCCCCCATTACAAAAATTAACACTTTAATCTGCTCCAGACAAGATAAAAAATACTATAATACGCCCAGTAAAAGAATTAACTACTAAATACTCCCCCTATTTACAAGATAAAATACTATAAAACGAAAGTACAAAAATAAACACTAAATACGCCCCTTTACAAAATTAAACTAAATACGCCCTATGTAAAATAAATACTAAAAAAACCCCTAGTACAAAATAAAAAAATAAACTGCCCCCATGTAAAGAATAAACTACTAAATCCCCCTTTGTACAAAAAAAATACTAAAACGCTCCATTAAAAGAAATAACATTTTAATCCCCATGAAAAGAAATAACACAAAATACTCCCCTAGTCAAAATAAACTCTAAATACTGTCTTGTCAAGAAAAAAAAAAAACGCCCAGAAAAAGAAAAAACTAAAAAGCCCTTTTAAAAGAAATAACACTAAATACGCCCATTTAAAGAAATAACACAAAAAACTGCTCCATGAAAAGAATAAAGTACAAAACCCCCTTTGAAAAGAAAAATCTAAATAGCCCCTAAAAAATAAAACACAAATTGCCCTATTACAAAAATATAATATAAAAAACCCCATTACAAGAATAAACTATTTTAAAAACTGCTCCATTACAAAAAAAACTTAGCCCAAGACAAAATAAACACTAAACGCCCCTATGACAAGAAAAAACTACAAAAACGCCCGCAAGAATAAATACATAAACGCTCAAGTACAAAAATAAATAAAATACGCCTAGACAAGAATATAACTACTAAAACTGCCCCTATGAAAATAAACACAAAAAACTCCCCCATTACAAAAATTAAACAAAAACGCCCCAGTACAAGAAAAAAACTTAATACTGCCAAGTCAAGAAAAAACTACAAAAACTGCCCCTTTACAAAAAATTAACTATAAATACGCTCTTTGTACAAAAATATAACACAAAAACTGCCCCTATGTCAAGAATTATTATAAAACGCCCTAGTCAAGAATATAACACATAAACCTCATTTAAAAATATAACACAAAAAAATCCCCCCATGACAAGCATAAAACTATAATACCCCATTAAGAAAACTCAAAAAAACGCTCCATGACAAAATAAACTCATAATGCTCCAAGAAAATTATACATAAACCCCCAAAACAAAAAAATAACTACAAATACTGCCCATTACAAAATTTCTACTTAAAGCCCCCTAAACAAGAAAAAATTTACTATAAACCCCCCCAGACAAAAATAAACTACAAAAATACGCCCCCAATTAAAGAAAACAACAAAAAAGCCCCAAAAAAAACAAAATACCCCCAAACAAAAAAAATATTTTGCCCCATTTCAAAATAAACATAAAACTGCCCCCTACTGAGAGGTTGTGTGTTTTTACTCCCGTTCGGACAAGCCCGGGGGGGGGCCCCCGGGGGGGGAACCCCCGGGGCAAGGCCCAGGCTTCCCGGCCTACACGGGGGCAAGCCTCCCGGCCCTCCTAATGGGAATTTAATCCCAGAGCCACTTCAAAGTGAAACAGCACCAAAGCTGCGCATTTTTTGAAGGGGGAAAAACCGCAGTAAAGTTTTGGGAGGGAAAACCTTTCCAAGTCCGCAAAGAACAAAAGAAAAGTTCGGTCAGGAGGGTTTTAGCACAAATTTAATCTAAAACCCCCTCACAAGACTCCTGCCGGTCCAGTTTTAGATCCCCCACTGTGCAATCACCCCCTGCCCCGGGAGAGGACGTCTTTGGAAAACAAACCCACCCCGGGGAAATTTCAGCGCGGGAGATGGCGCGGTCAGGGGCCCCACGGCGCAGTCAGGGGCGATAAAATCTGTGGACCGGGGCCATAAAACCCGCGTGGTAAAATTAAGGGAGCGGGTTAACAGCCGGGGGGGACGCTGAAGCGGATCCCCGGGAGACGCCCCGTGCACCGGCTTTTCTCCAAGGGGCCCAGGACGGTCAAGAATTCGGTGAGTTACAGCACAAAAAAACCAAAATACAGAGCAGATAACACTTCTAAACTAAAGGCTTTTAACCCGGGGGTCTATTTTTAAGAACTTGAAACCTGGGGGAAAATTTGGAAAATGGGGGGCAGGACTGCTCCTAAGAGGATGGGCCCCGGGGAACTTTGGAAAAGGAATTTTAACACGAAGAGAACCTGGGTTCCATCAGAATTTTCCCCCCGGGGACCCCCAAAACAGGGGGGACAGTGCTGCAGCCTCAATTTTTTCTTCCAAAAGGGGGAAACCGCACCACAGCGCCTTGGGACGACCCCACAAACCACAAGTTTCAGAAGCCCCACAAACCTCAAATTCCAAAAAGCAGCAGAAGGGCCCTTCCTAAAGGGAAACAATTCCGGAAAAGCCCAGTACGCCGCCGAGAGATTCCAAAAAAACAGCATGGCTTTTTTACACAGGACACAAGTCCAGAATGCCCCACCACAGTTGGGGAGTGGGGGGCCGGTAGTTCCCATGGTGCCCCGGGCTCGATGCGGGGAAACCGCCGTATCTGGGGGGTCGGGGTTTGGGGGAGCACAGTTTTTTGGGGACGCTGGCAGTCTGAAGTGACATTGTTTGAGATAAAATTTTCAGATTTTTCTTTTTCCCCCCCCTTTAATTCCGACACACAAGGTGTACAGCCCCCCCTGCGCAACCCTCACCCCGCATCACCTAGTGGACCCCCGGTTTCCCCCCCCCCGAAGCCGGAGCGGGGCCCGTCCTTCCCTGGGCCCAAATTTATCCGGGCCAGGGGTTTAAACGGGAAACGTTCTTTTCCCGGGCACACAGGGCCGGGGGAATGCCGATAGGGGGGGTTTTGGGCGGGGAGCTTTTTTGCCAAGGGGTTTTTTCGCCCCAATTTTGGCGGGAAATCTTCCGACAGGCAGGGCTAACCCTTTAACTCTAGTGCCTGGACGGGTTCTGTCTAATTTCCCCAATTTTTTTTAAGACCGGGGGTAAAAGTTTTACTTTTTCCACCAACCAGATCCCCCTTAGGGTAAAATTCTCTTTGGAAAATTTTCCCCCCCAGGACTTGGGGTGGGGTCCGGGGCAGTCCTGGTCCTGACCTCCCCAAAAAGAAAGGGACAAAGGTACGGAGGGGAGGGGGAGGGTTTTGGGAAACTGCGGGGGGGAAAAATTTCACTGCCCATTTCCCCCAAACCCCTTTTTTTTGGGGGAGGGGAGGGGGGTTTTGTTTCTACCGGGGGGCCCTAAGTGCTTAAATTGGAAAGGGGGGTCACCGGAAATACGGCTTGGGAAGTGCAACCGTGGGGGGAGGGGCCATGTGGTGCAACGCCAGAAATCAGGGCAACCTCTGGGAAGACGCCCCTCACAGGGGGGTCGACGCCGGGGACAATATCGTAAGGGCACCCCATGAGGGTTTGGGGGCAGGGGAAAGGTTTTTGGGGGGGCAGTTTACTTCGGGGAAATACTGGCCAACCCAGGCCCACCGGGGACCAGGTGAACCAGAGCACAGGGTTCAGGGGGTACAAATAGGAGGTTTCCCGGGGGACATCACAGGGGGCTTACTTCATACTCCTCGTGCTAGACAAAAGAAAAAAAGGACAAACCCCCAAACCTGAGAAGGATTCCCGGCCAAGGAGCCAGGAAAAGGCCCAATTCGCAGGGTAAGGACTTTCTAATGGTTTTGGGTTTTTGTCGGTCTGAGGGTGATTTTGAGGATACCTTAGAAAATTGACGCAATTTATGGGGACGGAGGACTGCCCCGCCCA
>JARQOD010005257.1:0-49083 GCA_033576555.1 Oophaga sylvatica | reverse complement strand
CTGGCCGTGTGGATCAGCTTGCCACTGAGGTTCAGAGTATTGCTGCATATCTTGCTAGGTTGCCTGTTGTGGAACCTAGGATCCCCATGCCAGATTTGTTTTCAGGGGATCGAGCTAAGTTTCAGAATTTCAAAAATAATTGTAAATTGTTTTTTGCCTTAAAATCTAAGTCCTCAGGAAACGCAGCGCAGCAGGTTCAAATTGTCATCTCTCTCCTGCGCGGCGATCCTCAGGATTGGGCTTTTTCCCTCACACCTGGGGATCCTGTTTTGAGTGATGTTGATGCATTTTTTCAGGCTTTGGGGTTATTGTACGATGAGCCTAATGTCACTGATCAAGCTGAAAAAGCCTTGTTGGCATTAAATCAGGGGCTTGATGACGCTGAGTTATACTGTCAGAGATTCCGTAGGTGGGCAGTCCTGACCAAATGGAATGACGACGCTTTGGCGGCCCTTTTCCGGAAGGGTCTGTCGGATAATGTAAAGGATGTTATGGTGGGATTCCCTGTCCCCTGGTCTCAATGATTCTATGTCATTAGCGATTCAAATTGACAGACGTTTGCGTGAGCGGAGAAGTATGCGTGGAGTGTTGTTGCCTTGTGAGCCAGCTGCTGAGCCCATGCAGTGTGATGGATTATGATTTTGCTAAACGTTGTGGATTTCCCTTGATACCCCTACAGAAGTCTATTCCCCTACTGGGGATCGATTCTACCCCTTTGGCTGAGAATAAACCCCAGTTTTCTACTCAGGTGATAATGAGGGTTGAACCTGATCACCAGGAGTGCTGCAAATTTTTGGTTCTATATAATCTGCATGACATTATCGTGCTGGGTTTCCCTTGGTTACAGTCTCATAATCCTGTTTTGGATTGGAAATCTGTGTCTGTAACCAGTTGGGGCTGCCAATGTGTTAATACCAACACTCCTGTTTTTTCTGCCTCCCCCAGGCTGAGGATGTTCCTGACTTTTTGTTTGATTTTTCTGATGTGTTTAGCGAAAGTAAATCTGCATCCTTACCTCCCCATAGGAGCTATGACTGCGCTATTGAATTAGTGCCAGGTAGTAAATTCCCTAAGGGTCGCCTTTTTAACTTGTCTGTACCTGAACATGACGCTATGCGGTCTTATATCAAGGAATCATTGGAGAAGGGTCATATCAGACCATCCTCTTCACCCTTAGGTGCCGGTTTTTTCTTTGTGGCCAAAAAAGATGGTTCATTAAGGCCGTGTATTGATTATCGTCTCTTGAACAATATTACTGTGAAATATCAATACCCGTTACCCTTGATTTCTGACCTGTTTTCCAGGGTGAAAAACGCTACTTGGTTTACCAAGCTTGACCTCAGGGGGGCGTATAACCTTATTCGCATTAAGCACGGGGATGAATGGAAGACGGCATTTAATACCCTGAAGGGCATTTTGAGTACCTTGTGATGCCCTTTGGGCTCACTAATGCTCCTTCCGTCTTCCAGTCCTTCATGAATGACATTTTCAGGGATTTTGTGGACAAGTTTCTGATTGTTTATTTGGATGATATCTTGATTTTTTCTAATGACTGGGACTCTCATGTGAAACATGTTCGAACTGTATTCCAGATTTTGAGAGAGAATGCTCTGTATGTGAAGGGATCAAAGTGTCTTTTTGGCGTACAGAAGATCTCATTTCTGGGATTCATTTTGTCCCCATCTGTTATTGAAATGGACCCGGTCAAGGTTCAGGCCATCTGTGATTGGGTCCAACCTACTTCATTAAAGGCTCTTCAGAGATTTTTGGGTTTTGCCAATTTTTATCGTAAATTTATTGGTAATTTCTCTGTTATTGTTAAACCATTAACTGATTTGACCAGAAAGGGTTCTGATGTGGTGAATTGGCCTCCTGAGGCAGTCTCTGCGTTTCAGGAACTTAAGCAGAGATTCACTTCTGCTCCTGTTCTACGGCAGCCTGATGTTTCTCTGCCATTTCAGGTGGAGGTTGATGCCTCTGAAATTGGGGCAGGTGCCGTTTTGTCCCAAAAAGATCCAGAGACCTCTAAAAGTAACCCTTGTGCCTTTTTCTCTCGAAAATTTTCTCCTACTGAACGTAATTATGACGTGGGTAATCGGGAGTTATTGGCCATGAAGTGGGCTTTTGAAGAGTGGAGACATTGGCTGGAGGGAGCCAAACATCAGGTGGTGGTCCTTACGGACCATAAGAATCTGGTCTATCTGGAATCTGCCAAGCGACTCAATCCTAGACAGGCCAGGTGGGCCTTGTTTTTCACACGTTTTAATTTTGTGGTTTCCTTTCTTCCTGGCACTAAGAATGTTAAGGCGGATGCCCTCTCGAGGAGTTTCCTTGCGGACTCTCCTGAGCTATCTGATCCCTCTGTTATTTTGAAGGAGGGTGTAGTTCTTTCCGCCATCTCGCCTAATTTGAGACTTGCTCTGGAGGGGTGTCAGGAGGATAGGCCCGAGCGCTGCCCTGTTGGAAAATTGTTTGTCCCGGACCAATGGAAAAAGAGTGTGATGTCTGAGATTCATTGTTCCGCATTGGCTGGGCATCCCGGAATTTTTGGTACCAGAGACTTGGTTAGTCGGTCCTTTTGGTGGCCTACCTTGTCTCGCGATGTCAGGGAATTTGTGCAGTCCTGCGGGACTTGCTCTCGCTCCAAGCCTTGCTCTCGCTCTAGTGGTTTGTTGATGCCATTGCCTGTGCCCAAGAGACCATGGACCCATATCTCTATGGATTTCATTTCCGATCTTCCTGTTTCTCAGAGAATGACCGTTATCTGGGTAATTTGTGATAGGTTTTCCAAAATGATACATCTTGTGCCATTACCTAAGTTGCCTTCCTCCTCTGAATTGGTGCCATTGTTCCTTCAGCACGTGGTTCGTTTACACGGCATTCCTGAGAACATTGTGTCTGACAGAGGAGTCCAGTTTGTTTCCAGATTTTGGAGGACTTTTTGTTCTAAACTGGGTGTTCAATTGTCTTTCTCCTCGGCATTTCATCCTCAGACCAATGGTCAAACTGAGAGAACAAACCAGACATTGGAGACTTATCTAAGATGCTTTGTGTCTGCTGATCAGGATGACTGGGTCTCTTTTTTGCCTTTGGCTGAGTTTGCTCTTAATAATAGGGCTAGCTCTGCTACTTTGATGTCTCCGTTTTTCTGTAATTCTGGGTTTCACCCTCGATTTTCTTCAGGACAGACGGAGGCTTCTGTCTGTCCAGGTGTTGACTCTGTTGTTGAGCGTATGCAGCAGATTTGGGACCAGGTAGTGGAGAGGTTGTCCCTCTCTCAGGAGAAGGCCCAGCGGTTTGCTAACCGGCATAGGACTGATGGTCCTCGGTTTAAAGTGGGGGACTTGGTCTGGTTGTCCTCAAAGAATATTCCTATGAGAGTAGCATCTCCTAAATTTAAGCCTAGGTTCATTGGACCTTATAAGATCATGGAGATTATTAATCCTGTTTCTTTTCGTTTGCTTCTTCCAGGGACATTTAAGATCCATAACGTGTTCCACAAGTCCTTGTTGAAGAGGTTTGTTGAGCCAGTGGTTCCTGCTGCTGTGCCTCCTGACCCTGTTTTGGTTGAGGGCAATCTGGAGTATGTGGTTGAGAAAATATTGGATTCTCGTTTTTCTAGACGAAGACTCCAGTATTTGGTTAAATGGAGAGGTTATGGTCAGGAAGATAATTCTTGGGTGTTTGCTTCGGACATCCATGCTAGGAGACTTATCCGTGCGTATCATAGAACTCATCCTGACCGACCTGGTTGCTCAAATGAGGGTTCGGTGACCCCTCCTCAAGGGGGGGGTACTGTTGTGAATGGGTTTGAGATGAGTTCTGAGCAGAGGCTCCCTCTGGTGGTTACAAGCGGTACTAGTGAGGATTGGGAATCAGGTGTTACTGATTGGTCTTATTTAAGGGAATCATTTTCCCATCAGGGTTGCCGGTGATCAATTGTTCTGGTCTGAATCCTTCTTTCCAGTTTCCCTTGTAGCCTGCTGTGTCGTGTCTGCATCTCCTGCTATCAGATAAGACAATTTCTTATTTTGTGTTTTTGCTATATTTTTGCATTTTGTCCTGCACTTCTGTGGGGGCCTTCTGGGTCCCCTCCGGGGGCTTTTGCCCTCTCAGTTTAGTCCAGCCACTGTGTTTTGTACTTTTGCTTTTTGCAGTTTTTTCAGTGGCTGCTGTTTTTGTTACACCAGAGAACTAATTTAGGTGGTAGAGGTCGTGTGATCTCAGGTGATTTTGAAATTAGTAGAGTTGGTGTTTTTCAGGGTTTTCTGGGATTGCAGTAAGTACCCTTCCTGTCCTTTTCTATTTAGATAGTTTGGGCCCCAGCGTTTGCTCATACTATTTTCTTTCTGTGTCAGTATTTCCTCTTGTCTAACCGCCATTACATGTTTGGGGGCTTTCTATTATCTTTGGGGTTCTGCTCCGGGGCAGATAGCTTTCCTATTTCTATCTTTAGGTGTAGTTAGTTTCTCAGGCTGTGACGAGGCGTCTAGGACCATCGTAGGAACGCTCCACGGCTGCCTCTAGTTGCGGTGGTTAGTCAGGGTACTGCAATCTCATAGATTCCAACTGCTCTGGTGTATTTCCTTTTTTACCTGCACTCCTCAGCTACCGTAACATAACATGCTCCCTCCTCACCTGAGAGTGGGGTATCACACCTCTGGATGAGGTGCAATACCTCTGTGGTGACTGAACCCTCAGGGGCAGCATCACTCTTGGAAAAGAGGACAGTCCCCCACAATAGCTTAAAATAGGTTTCTCAGTGGGTGAGATGTAATGATACTGCCCTGATCTCCTGGTCTAACCTCCTGCAGGATTAGAAAGTGCTGGGAGTACTTGCAAAGATGACTAGCACCTTTCAGATGAGGTCACACCAGTTTAGCTGTGTTATATTACAAACCCCTCTATCTGCACTCCTTGCCTCATAACACTATCATTCTGCTGCACTGCTTCTCTCCCCCACACTGCCTATTCAGAGATGAGAACTCAAAGGTGTTGATAATCACACTTATGTCTAGTGTGCTCATGACAACTTGTAATAGCTCTGCAGTGAGTTTAGGGCAGTCTGTCATTATATGGCTCACACAGTAGAAAGGGTCTTCCAGCTATGGTGGGGGTGTGTTCTTTCTACTGACTGCTTATGATTGGTAACATCATATTGAAGAAAGAGATACACACCCCAGTGAAAACTATCTGAAAACACCCTCTTAGCTTAATGAAAATTAACTCACTAAGTGCCAAATATTTTTATTACTAATATCTCCGCAGCAAAGAGGCAAAATTAAAAAAAACTAATTTTACTCTGTAGCAACTACATTCACATGAAAAAAATGGTGAAATGGCCTTTTTAAAATGTTTTATATTCTGTCATGAAAGACACCAGGGGGATCCAGTAGATCCCACCACTGCCACCAGTTTGTCAGGGGGACGTAACTATGCTGCCTCCAATTGTCAGGCCAGTTATTTGCGAACTGACAGTGAGCATATGATATATACACTTCGATTCCAACTCATGGAATACATATATATACCTCAATGCGATCACTGCCAGCTCCACAATAACAAAAAGAACTGCTAGCTGCCACCACCAATCATTTAGGCTGGTTTCACATTAGCGTATCTGTGCGCAGCATATGATCTGCATAAATCCGCATGCGTCACTTGTACATATATTTAATATTGTGTACGCAGGGACATGCATTTGCATCAGTTCACCTGCGGTGTGCGGCGGTGTCTGACGAACGCAACATGTTGCATTTTTTGAGGTGTCAATTATGCACAGTCATGCGCATGTGGATGAGTGCGTCAAAACAACGCATTACTGTCTATGGGAATGCATTGGTACGCAAGGACATGCGTACGTATGCGTTTTAAACGCATGCGTACTTCAGAATGAGCAAGTCTAGGAAATTATTTCACCACCTACTAATTGCCAGCTGTATAAAAGGAAGTGTGGACACTGCAAGGCCATTACTCTCCAGACTCTGGAGCACAAGACTGTCTATATAAGTATAGAAGCTTTGAAAATGTCTGCAGTATGTACTCTGTACTAATTTATTTTTTCTATTCCTTGTAGGCTGGTTGCTGCTCTCGTGCCGGACTACTGTTGTGGCTTGCTTCTCCTGTCCAGGATTTCTCCGTTCCGGTGCTGTGGTATTGGCCCTTCAGTTCTCGTGTACAGGATTTTGGTGTTCTGGTGCTGTGGTATTGGCCCTTCAGCTCTTGTGTCCAGGATTTCTCCATTCCGGTGGTATGGTACTGACCCTCATTTCTCCTGTACAGGACTTTGGCGTTCCGGTGCTGTGGTATTGGCCCTTCAGTTCTTGTGTCCAGGATATCTCCGTCCCGGTGGTATGTTACTGACCCTCATTTTTCCTGTACAGGACTTTTGCGTTCCGGTGCTGTGGTATTGACCCTTCAGTTATCGTGCCCAGGATTTCTCCATCCCGGTGGTGTGGTATTGGCCCTTCAGTTCTCGTGCTGCTGTCCCTGTGCTGTGATTCTGTCCCGGTGCTGGTCTGCTGTCCCGATGCTGTTCTGTTGTCCCGGTTCTGTGCTGCTGTCCCTCTTCTGTGCTGCCTGACTGCTGCGCTGTTGGACTACTGCCTGTAATGTAAGTATTGGGTGTCCATTGTGTTTATAATTTTTATTTATTTATTTATTTATTTTTTTGTTTGGCTCCTAAGTTTAATTTTTCTTCTCTGTTCTTTTCTGTAGTGTTTCACTTGATTGCTGCCTGCTATTCCAACATATCCTCCAGTGAAGCTTCCCAGAGTGGACATGACAGTGATTATGTAATCACATTTGATATACTCATTGATATGTATTGACTGGCAATACTACTGTATACATGTGGTAAAGCATGTATTTTATTTACAGGAACCTAACAGTGAGGAAGAGCAGGAGCAGTCTTCCCAGGGTCGAAATGAATCTTCCAGGGTCGTCAGCCTCAAGTTTATGAGGAGGAAAGATGGGGTGTAGGTAGTCTTTTCATTATCATATTTGTAATTGAGTTTGTTTTGAGTTTTACTTACCAATTCTTTTTTTTTAATTTGATCTATAGGTTTCACAACGTGAGGAAGGCAAACCAGAGATTGAAAACGACCAACTTATTCACTCTGTGCAAGAGCGAGCAGCGTTGTGTAACCCCCGTGATTGTAATCATTCCGACTCCATATTGATTCGACGACTCTGGAAGAAGTGGCAAGATCGCTGCTGGCTGATTGGGCCCGTGCCACGACACATGCCAGAAAGGATTTTCGTAAGTATTGCAATGTGGTCTGACACAGCAGTGAACCTAGTAATGTTGGTGCATTGTTTTACAATTAGTTTTTTCCTTTTTTTCCACCTTCACAATGAAGAGAATAAAAGTCCGTTGGCATTCGATGAAGAATCGCTTCAATAAGGACATGAGAGAGGACATTCGGGTTCGAAGTGGTGCTGCTCCAACGCTACGGAAATATAAATACCATAGTCTGCTTTTGTTTCTGAGGCCTTCAATTGATCAGCAAACGTGAGTATCTTTTGTGTTGTTGTAAGAGGGTGCCAGGACTTAGTCCTGGCTATATTGCTGTAATTATTTACCTTGTTAAGATTGACATGTTTGTGTGCATTATATGTAACATGTACATATGTGTTTGCTGCCATATGGCATTATATAGATACATTAGGTAGTGTAGTACTAGAAAAAGGACACTAGATGGGGGCACTGAGCACATTTAGATGGGAGACTTTAGGAGGGCACTAGAAGGGTTAACTAAGGGGACATTAGAGGAGTGGTTAGCCTGGAGCTAAGCAGAGGGAGATTTGCTGGTTGCAAGGAGTCTGGCGGGAGGGGGGAGGAGCCTCAGGGTATGGATGCAGAGGCAGAATTCCTGATGAGTCTAGCTGACAGAGACAAGTAGTGAAGCAGAGTACCTCAGCCATCCTGAGAAGTGAGTGGAGTATATTGCCTACAGCAGCAGCCAGTGAGAGAGTCACTGGAGAGCCGTTAGCTAGAGACTGGGAGCTAATGTGCTAGTGAGGCCAGTAGGAGAGCCTCTGGAGTCAAGTCAGCCTGTATCAATGAAGCTGAAGTGACACTTAAGACAGTCAGCCTGTATCTGGAAGCGGTCAAGCCAGGGAGGTCGGTGAGTGAGTCCCTGTGGAATTGACGGCCAGAGTGTGGGAGTTGATCAAGTAGTCAAGAGATCCACAGAAGAGAGTGCACGGATAGGATTACCAGAAGAGGGTGAACGAACTAGTAGACGAATATCTTCGTTGGCTGAAGTCGGTTGCAGGAAGAGAGGTCGAAGTGCCGTATTCACCGGGTTCCTTGTTCTGTTGTCATTGTGTGGTCCAACCATGTGTAACTGAAGAAGTTATGTGCTGCTGTAGAAGATGTTTTGTGGGTACCGTGTTGAGAGCTCTAAAGGCATTGTGGATGTGCTGTGTCCTGAGGAAAATAAAGTTGAACTGTTTAAGTTTATCCCGGCCTCTGGCTCTAATTCTTTGAATACCAGGAAGAGCGAGCAACATACCAGGAATGAAGTAGCCTCCAGTACAGTGAGTACTGGAGTGGCTGATCAGGCTACCCCCTAGCTCTCGTGTTTTTACATTGTCTTACTATTATATAAACTATATAATTTTTTTTACTAATGTTTTTCATTTATTTTCCACACAGAACCTGGTGCAGCACAACACAACCTGGATTGTCCTCAGTTGGAGCGGCCCCTCATCGACCAGCCAACGAACAAGCCCAGTCCCAATCATCCACCAGTGATGGAGCAACCAGGCTGGCTTCACAGGCTGGGGAACAGGCAGCCGGTCCATCTAGTTTTCCCCTCTCCCAGCCCTTTGCCACTGGTTTTGTTGGGTCTTCTCGTCAGCGGCAGAGGGCCTGGGAGAGGCCAGTCATGCCTGAGTTTCTTTAATTAGGCTTGACCTTCCAAGATGGGATGAAGGCGGTTTTAGAAAGACTGGATAGTGGGTTCACTCAGGTGAACACACTTTTCCAGGAAGTCCACAGACGCCTTTTTCCACCTGGAAGCCGACCTTTAGAGACTGGCACGACATTTTTTTTCATCAAAAGAGCAGTGCGTGTCGGAAAATTTTCCGCCTGATCTCCAGCTGAACGTGATGCAGGCCTGCTAGGCTGTTTACAGCCAGGCACTGCAGCAGTCCCGATATCAGCAACAGGCACAAACTTTGATTTCTACAGGTCAACAAGGGCCAGCACAGCAGCAGTGGTAGAATCCTCCAGCACCTTTCCAAACATCTCAAGGACTAGGATACCCGTCTGCTCAACAACCGATGACAGCGCAAGTGACTTATCCACCACCGCTGGACATTAGGACTATTCCTAAAGTACCAAGCGACACCACGCAGCCGAGTACAGCAGCCATGCAGCCTTCAACTTCCACCATGCAGCCGAGTGCAGCAGCCTTGCAGCCTTCAACTTCCACCATGCGGCTGAGTGCAGCAGCCATGCAGCCTTCAACTTCCACGACGCAGCCGAGTCCAGCATCCCAGAATCAGGGAAAAACAAAACACCGTGGAACCAGCAAAATGGCCAGGAAAAGAAAAGTTGGCAAGAAACATTAACAACCACCTCCAGCCTCACCTCCCAATGTGTTTCCGTTTCCAACTCTCTCCCCACCTTCCCTTGGTTCTCTCCCTTCCAATGTGTCGGTCATTTCCTATTTGTTTTCCACTCCTTATGTGTCCTCTTTCCCCAGTGTTATATCTGCTGCCAATATATCTGACCCAATCCTCCAATTAAGCGCCACTTCCCCTGTAACAACTTCCCCAGCAACTCCTAGCCAATCATCACAGGCCGACACCCCCCCAGGACCACAATATCACACCATCGGGAAGACCCCGAAAGAAAACATCTTTTTTTTTATTATTTATTTTTGTTAAAGTAAACATTGTTTTTATTTTTGTTTATAAATTTGTTTTTTTTGCACAATCACTGTCTCCCTGTGTTTTCTTTATCTCTTTATTTAAACATGTGTGTATTTTTGAGTGAAGTATTAACGGGTGTTATAGTCAGGGTGTTTAGTATTAAAGTTACAGTCAAGGTGTTAGTATTAAAGTCAGCAAACAGTACAGGCACATTTTACTTATTAGCTGCTTAAACCATTTCGTCTTTCCATGCCACATGTCCAATATCCGAAACAAAGTAGGCAGCAAATTTATCCCTCATTTGAGCAACTTCCATTGCAGTCCTCAGAGGGTGATCTTGGTAATCCTGCAATGTGGTAGCAACAGGTTCATCAAGTTCTAAGGGCCCCGTCTCACATAGCAAGATCGCTAGCGAGATCGCTGCTGAGTAACAAGTTTTGTGACGCAACAGCGATCTCAGCAGCGATCTCGCTATGTCTGACACGTACCAGCGATCAGGCCCCTGCTGTGAATCGCTGGTCGTGTCAGAAATGCCTGGACTTTTTTTTGATCGCTGGTCTCCCGCTGGCCAGCACGCATCGCTGCGTGTGGCAGGCAGGAGACAACGGATCAGCTGGTAACCAAGGTACACATCGGGTTTCCAGGCACCACGCAGCGACGTTACCCGCAGTGTCGCTGTCCTGATTGCTGCCTGAGCTGCCTGTTTGGCAGCTCAGCAGCGATCATGTAGCGATACACCAGCGATCCTGACAAGTTCAAATCATTGTTGGGATCACTGGTGCGTCGCTATGTGAGACGGGGCCCTAAGTGTTGTCGCTCTTTCACCAGAATGTAATTGCGCAGAACAACACACGCTTTCACAACCTCAATTGTCTCAGCTTTTAGATTGATGGCTGTTCCCAAAATAAGCAATTTACATACCAGCAATCCAAAGGCACACTCCACACTCCATAGTTCTTCGTGCCCTTGTCAGTCGGTAGTTATAAATTCTTTTGGTGTGATTCAAGTCTCGACTAGAGGACGGTTTTATGAGGTTGGCACACATTTGAAACGCCTCATCCCCAACCACAACAAACAGCATTGGCGGTCCTTCAGTGTTCGGAAGAGGTCATGGCTGTGGAAAATTTAAATCATTACCATATAAACATTGGCCCATGTCAGAGTTTTTGAAAGTCTGAAAGTCATTTCCTCATCTAAATGAGCCAACGTCCACAGCGACAAATCGACACTCAGCATCTGCAATCGCCATGAGAACAATCGAAAAGTATTTTTTGTAAAAAAAAAATTGAAATACTCGGATCCACTTCCAGCAGATTTCATAATCTGAATGTGTTTGCTGTCCACAGCCCCAAACAGTTTGGAAAATTACCAATGTCCTGGAATTTTGAAAAATATTTAGACTTGAGAGTCCTCAGTGGTTGATACCTTTTAATGGCTAACTGAAAAGATGGTAACAAATTGCAAGCTTTCGAGACTACTCAGGTCTCTTCATCAGGCATAGACTAATACAACATCTGAAGAATCACATATTTATACACAAAATAGCACAGAAAAAATGCAATAGGTAGGACAAGTGACATGAAGCAGAACTGTCATTATGGCAGAGGGATTAACATAAATATGACTAGTTCATAGATAAGGAGTGAAGGTTTTATTACCCTCTGATTGGGGTCTGGTATTGTGTTGTGATGACCCTAAAAGGTCAGGGAGGCAGATTCCTTAATTGTTCCTATCTGGAATTTTGAAGCATTTTCCAGCCAGAGTTCAGTTGTGGGTTAGGGGAGGAATTCTTCATGCAGAATGTCACATAATGCACGGCAGGTGTCTCCAACAGTCCCAGAAAGGGTGGACACTCCTATCTGGAATTGAAAATGTAGAGATGATAACGTCTCTCCGGTAGCCAAGAATCTGCCAATCAGAAAATGTAAAAAATCAGTACATGGCTTTTAGAACAATCATATTAATTACAGGTGTGTCTTTTTCAAAATTACATACCTCAGGGTCACCAACAGACGTTCCTCAGCAGGAATTTCTTGACGTAGCTGTGTGTCCTGCATGGTGATGGATCCTCAGACACGTAGCAGCAAGTCATGGAAGCTCTGTTCCGACATTCTCGTGTACTCGAAAAACTTTTCAGGGTTTTCACGCAGCTCTGTGTACAACGAGTGGTAGGCTCCATGGCTGTCTCGGACTTCAACGATGGAGTGTTGCCAATAGCGATGACGACGTTTTCTCCGTCTTTCTCTTCTTTCTTCTTCATAAGCCACAGCAAAGGCAACAGCCAATTTCAATGACAAATCAAGATTAATCATGAAGCTCTCCACGCTAAGATCCATCTTGCAGCTGGATGATACAGCAGCAAAAGATGAGGATTCCATCAGTGCAGTGTGTATATATATAGAAATCCCATAAGACATGCCCATTGGGTGTCTGGTGTCAAGGAAACTCTAATGGAAAGCATTGGAAATATCGAATGCATGCGCATAAACAATGCAAACGCATGCAAAAATGCATACAAATGCATGCACACGCAGCGTTTTTTGCGTCATGCATAAGATGATGCAGATTAAAAATGCTGCATAAACATGCATTTGCGCATGCAGATGATACACTGCACACACAAATGCTAATGTGAACTTAGCCTTATACAGGTTGATTGAACATCTGTTACTTGTAGTGTATGACTTCATTGGTGTGGTTTACAGAGCAAGAGGAACACAGGTATTACATTTTATATATTTAATGTGGAAAGGTAGGTAGGGTTTATAAAAAATCTACAAAGATGATACAAAATTGAAACAGAACGATATGGCATATACAATCACACAAAGTAAAAAGGGATGATGAAAGAACAGTACTAAACCTGATGTTGCAGGAATAGCTCTTATATTTATGAAGGGAAGCACTCCAATTAGAAAATTGAAACACTCTCACAGCTAACTATGTCTTCCCGAATAAGCAGACATACACTCAAATTCTGCTTTTTATTAAATCAAGATTACGGCCACATACCCACTCTGGTGAACTCATATGGAGGCTGGTTGTGGCATGAAACATGGCATGGATAGCATCATCCATCGATCCAATATTAAGTTGGAGGTGAAGGACTAAATTAAGAAAGATCAAAACTGAATGCTCCATTTTGTGCTTGTAACTCCATCTTGTGGTTTATGAGATAAATTCTGTTACTTAACAAGGCTATATTTCCTGGCCGTTATAAAGAAGTAGAATAAAGGTTATGGGCTGTAATAAAACCAGACCATTCCAGTTTGGACAAGATATAAGATACTATTGTTCCTTTCTATGGTCACGTGGATATGACCATATATGTAGTTTCCAGTCTTCCTGTATTTTCATTGGTTAAATGTTGTAGGTGTGGTTTTATACTATTGGTTGAAGTACAAGCTCACTAAATACTATAAAAGATGATGATGTAATACATGGGATAGGAATCTGTTTCGATTCTCCCAGACGGAAACACGTGTCTGTTTGGTTATTTATGTTGCTAGCAACTTTCTGTTTATTAATTTGGAAATCACTAGGTCAACCGTGAAGGGTCACTTAGATCCTACCTCAACAGATGGCGCCAAACGTGGGGCCCCCATATAGGGACGCCTCTGCCCCCGGAGGACAACAAGACAAAGGACCCTCGGACCGGACACAGACACTGGAAAATTGGGACTGATCACCCCCCACAACCACGGTAAGTTGGCAGCTATACTGTTCAGACTGACCATTTGGTGTGGTTTTCCTGTGTTTGTTGCTGGAAAGAGGATCTGAGGTTTGTCCCCGATGGTGGGATGATTCTCGGGTGGAATCATATAGAGGTGTAGTTCCGTTGGGGGCCCAGTGTTCGAACCGTACCTCATAAGGGACGGACACCCCGGATTGACCAGTGATTGTAACTCTCTTTTTAGTCAAAATATCCTGAAATCCTGATCACTGTTAGAATCGGGCACGATGAAGTGATCGAAGATGGGAAGGATGCATAACTCAGGAATTTATTTATATAAATAACCAGAGGTGTCCTGAGGGATAGTCTAAGATGCCCTCCTCCTTTCACTGAGTATCGTGTTGTGGGACCATCCCTGTGGGGGATAGATAGGCCCGGTGCGACAGGCTATACGGCCGCTCTAGGACTGGGCACAATTTAAGTAAGGATATTTTATTAAAGAAGAGTTTGGATTTGTGTGATGGATTGGATACTGTCAGTCTTATGGTTCAGAGGAAAAAAAAATAAAAATCTGTGAGAAATGTAGAGAAATTTCTGAGGGCGGGAGGATAAAGCCTATGCTATGGAACGAAGGTGTTAGAAATAATAAAGGCAGGTTGATATGGAGGTAGAAAACAGAAAGTGAATTCTGATTGTTTGTGTTATGGTTATAATGAAAAAAAAAAGGAAAGCTGTTAGAGTTGAGCGATACTTTCCGATATCCAAAAGTATCGGAATCGGAATGGTATCGCCGATACCCAAAAAATATCGGCGATACCCGATACCGATACCGGAAATCCAATGTAAGTCTATGGGAACAAAATATCGGAATTAAAAAAAACCCATTCTTGCCTTGTTGGTTAATTGTACATTAAGGAAAACAACAAAGAGTAATGTAGAATGTATTGGGGAAGGTTGAGGAGACATTAAAGGCATAGATGTTTAACCCAATCAAATGGAATAGCATAAATATTTTTTTTTTAAAGATGTTCGGATTGACGAAGAAATTGACAATGTTGTTAACGTTTTTTCTATTTTGGCAAATATGTATATTTCACAACTTCCATGCTCTTCACCTTTTTAACTTTTGACACACTTTCTCCTTCATAATCTTCAGCAGCATCATCTTTTTCATAAAATTATTCTTCATCTTCACCTTCTTTATCTTCTTCTTAAACTTCTTGCTATTCATCTTTTTGTTAACATTACTCATATTCTTCTTATTAAACTATTATTCTTATTCATATTGTACTTCATCTTCTTCATCATATTCTTATTTGTGACAGAGAATCCTGTACTTGTAATCTGTCAAAGTATGAATTTTTCATCCTTCCGTTCTTGCTGTCACAAAAGATTTAAATTACAACAGTATTTGTCCGTGTTCAGTTTAGCCTGCAGCAGCAGGCATTTTCCAGGGGCACCACGAGGAGGAACGGACTCAACCCTATACACTGCTTAGTCTTCTGCTTATAATTTAGAGCATATATTTTGCTCTTCATTTTGGTCTTATACTTCATGTTCTTCTGCTTTTTGATCTTCTGCTTATTGTTCTTAAGTCTCTTGTTCTGTATCTTGTAGTTTGTCTTAACCTTCTTAGTCCTGTTTGGTAATCTTTTATTTCTTCTTTGTGATGGTGTTTAGGCTGGTTGGCTTGATGCTCGTCGTCCTTGTGGTCGTCATCTTCTTCGGGGTGGTCATCAGGGTCGTCGTCTTAATTGTTGGAGATCCAGAGTGATTACCCAAAAAAGCATTGAAAAAATCTTCAATTTGTAAATGTAGCAGAAGGTACAAGAGTCAATGCAAGTAACGAGGACCAGCTGACTGTGCTGGAACCCGGAGGGGCAGCAGAAGGAAAAGAGCCAATGGCACAACCGAGGACCAGCTGACGTTACTGGGACACGGTTACTAAGCAGGAGGTACCTGTGCTCCAAAGCACTACCAAGGACCAGCAGACGTTGCTGGAACTCGGATACCGAGATGGAGGCACCTAGGCCAAAGGCACTGCGGAGAACCAGCTGACGGTACTGGAACCCGGACGGGTAGCAGAAGGTACAAGAGCCAATGCAAGTAACGAGGACCAGCTGACTGTGCTGGAACCGGAGGGGCAGCAAGGAAAAGAGCAATGGCACAACGAGGACCAGCTGACGTTACTGGGACACGTTACTAAGCAGGAGGTACTGTGCCCAAAGCATACAAGGACCGCAGATTGCTGAACTCGGATACGAGATGGAGGCACCTAGGCCAAAGGCACTGGAGAACCAGTGACGGTATGGAACCGCTGTAGCAGAAGGTACAAGAGCCAATGCAAGTAACGAGGACCAGCTGACTGTGCTGGAACCCGGAGGGGCAGCAGAAGGAAAGAGCCAATGGCACAACGAGGACCAGCTGACGTTACTGGGACAGGTTACTAGCAGGAGGTACCTGTGCTCCAAAGCACTACAAGGACAGCAGACGTTGCTGAACTGGATACCGAGATGGAGGCACTAGCCAAAGGCACTGCGGGAACCAGTGACGGTACTGGAACCCGGACGGGTAGCAGAAGGTACAAGAGCCAATGCAAGTAACGAGGACCAGCTGACTGTGCTGGAACCCGGAGGGGCAGCAGAAGGAAAAGAGCCAATGGCACAACCGAGGACCAGCTGACGTTACTGGGACACGGTTACTAAGCAGGAGGTACCTGTGCTCCAAAGCACTACCAAGGACCAGCAGACGTTGCTGGAACTCGGATACCGAGATGGAGGCACCTAGGCCAAAGGCACTGCGGAGAACCAGCTGACGGTACTGGAACCGGACGGGTAGCAGAAGGTACAAGAGCCAATGCAAGTAACGAGGACCAGCTGACTGTGCTGGAACCCGGAGGGGCAGCAGAAGGAAAAGAGCCAATGGCACAACCGAGGACCAGCTGACGTTACTGGGACACGGTTACTAAGCAGGAGGTACCTGTGCTCCAAAGCACTACCAAGGACCAGCAGACGTTGCTGGAACTCGGATACCGAGATGGAGGCACCTAGGCCAAAGGCACTGCGGAGAACCAGCTGACGGTACTGGAACCCGGACGGGTAGCAGAAGGTACCCATGGAAATTTAAGTTGACAGGCCGCAAGCCGGCCGCAGTTACCGAATCCCACAGTACTACAGTGGGTGATTGTCCTATTGTCACAACGGAAACAGCCTTTATTTGCATATCCCGCAGCACACATAGGAAGCACCTAAACTCCAAGCACCATAGAG
Organism: Oophaga sylvatica; assembly: GCA_033576555.1. Lineage (NCBI taxonomy): Eukaryota > Metazoa > Chordata > Amphibia > Anura > Dendrobatidae > Oophaga > Oophaga sylvatica. Next base: position 32,256 of record JARQOD010005257.1, on the reverse strand, counting down.
TCGGCTAACCCGACCGCAACACGACAGGACAACTTATTGGAGGCTAAGTGACGTTTACACTGACAGGAAACAGATGGCGTGCTGTAACCAGTCTGGGCAGGAGTGAGTACCCGTGCCAATGACACTTCCGAGCAACAACTGGCGGTGTTGAAGCCCAGGGATGAGAAGAAACAGGGTGGAGGCAGCATGACTTTTTGCCGTTCACACAGCAGGGGAACAGCTGACATTACTGAACCCCAGTAACACAGGAGCAAGTGTTGACTGTGCTAACAGCACTTCCGAGCAACAACTGGCGGTGTTGTAGCCCAGGGATGAGAAGAGAACATGGTGGAGGCAGCAGGACTTTTTGCCGTTCACACAGCAGGGGAACAGCTGACATTACTGAACCCCAGTAACACAGGAGCAAGTGTTGACTGTGCTAACAGCACTTCCGAGCAACAACTGGCGGTGTTGTAGCCCAGGGATGAGAATAGAACATGGTGGAGGCAGCAGGACTTTTTGCCGTTCACACAGCAGGGGAACAGCTGCATTACTGAACCCAGTAACACAGGAGCAAGTGTGTCACTGTGCTAACAGCACTTCGAGCAACAACTGGCGGTGTTGTAGCCCAGGGATGAGAAGAGAACATGGTGGAGGCAGCAGGACTTTTTGCGTTCACACAGCAGGGGAACAGCTGACATTACTGAACCCCAGTAACACAGGAGCAAGTGTTGACTGTGCTAACAGCACTTCCGAGCAACAACTGGCGGTGTTGTAGCCCAGGAATGAGAAGAGAACATGGTGGAGGCAGCAGGACTTTTTGCCGTTCACACAGCAGGGGAACAGCTGACATTACTGAACCCCAGTAACACAGGAGCAAGTGTTGCACTGTGCTAACAGCACTTCCGAGCAACAACTGGCGGTGTTGTAGCCCAGGGATGAGAAGAGAACATGGTGGAGGCAGCAGGACTTTTTGCCGTTCACACAGCAGGGGAACAGCTGACATTACTGAACCCCAGTAACACAGGAGCAAGTGTTCACTGTGCTAACAGCACTTCCGAGCAACAACTGGCGGTGTTGTAGCCCAGGATGAGAAGAGAACATGGTGGAGGCAGCAGGACTTTTTGCCGTTCACACAGCAGGGGAACAGCTGACATTACTGAACCCCAGTAACACAGGAGCAAGTGTTGACTGTGCTAACAGCACTTCCGAGCAACAACTGGCGGTGTTGTAGCCCAGGAATGAGAAGAGAACATGGTGGAGGCAGCAGGACTTTTTGCCGTTCACACAGCAGGGGAACAGCTGACATTACTGAACCCCAGTAACACAGGAGCAAGTGTTCACTGGCTAACAGCACTTCGAGCAACAACTGGCGGTGTTGGAGCCCAGGGTCAAGGAGGATGTTTAAATACTAATCAAGTATTTTCCTTGTTACGTGTCAATTAAAATGTCTATACTCCAACAAGAGAAATTAACTTTAGTCCATAAGATGATGTTTACTTAAAAAAATATTAAATTATAATTTACAAACTAAACGCTACATTAACATGTTGAAAAGCAATGCAAACCACAATTAAAATAGGTTAAATAATCTGCTATACGGTTTAAAATAAAAGCATACAAGTACATATCAGAATCCATTAATGATGGCTAAGTAACAGTATGTACACCATTTTTATTGTGTAGACAATGAATGGCTGACTTAAAAACATAATCAGCATTACAAGTTATCTTTGACATTCATAAAACTTTACATTTGGTGAATAATATCACTAAAATTTTTTTAAAAATATCTAAAATTTCCATCATGTAATACTGATAATATGTGCCAATCATTTATATTAACAAACAAAAAATTTAAAAAGTGCATAGTGCAGAGTGAAAACAGATATTTATGCCTGACTGTGGACTTGCAAGCATGACAACGGATAGATAAGGTATATATAGATGAGACTGCATAGCCACAGATGGTGAATGGCGATGTAATACTGTACCTCAATAAAGTGTGCGTTACTACTACATCCTTTTTTTTATATAGCTTTATAAAAGGTTACGTGCATGTATGGTTGCGCCTTTGTTTGGACGCACAGACTGGCTTCTTGCTGTGACGCGTTGGGTATTGGAGCGTCTGTACGTCTTATGACGCAGACTAACATTCACGGTGCGCATCGTTCATCATCGCAAGCGTACCGGCAACACAAAGGCGTTGTCATGACTGCTTTACTCAGTAAACATGCACCTATGATGAAACATACACGCATGTGCCCTATTACATAACAAGCTACAAGAAAAACGAGTGTGAGGTGTGACACAGCTGTTTTGTTAAGGTACAGTATTATATCGACATTGTACAGGTGTCGCTATTCAGTCTGATAAATAGATATCATTCACCTATTCTATCAGTTGTCGTTCTTTCAGCACTACTTACAGGTATATATTTTGCTACTGTGACTATGCACTATTGACTTTACCAAGGTAATGCATGATTTTTGTTAGCGATTATCATGTTTACATGAAGGACCTTTATGATATGGGCTGTTAACTTTCTAATTAAATATGTATTTTTTAAAATGACACAAATATAAGTAATGTTGAAGAGGACTATTCCTACATGCATTGTTTGCACAATATTACAGGTGTACATCACGTCCCTTAATCAATCAGTATTATATCGACATTGTACAGGTGTCGCTATTCAGTCTGATAAATAGATATCATTCACCTATTCTATCAGTTGTCATTCTTTCAGCACCACTTACAGGTATATATTTTGCTACTGTGACTATGCACTATTGACTTTACCAAGGTAATGCATGATTTTTGTTAGCGATTATCATGTTTACATGAAGGACCTTTATGATATGGGCTGTTAACTTTCTAATTAAATATGTATTTTTTAAAATGACACAAATATAAGTAATGTTGAAGAGGACTATTCCTACATGCATTGTTTGCACAATATTACAGGTGTACATCACGTCCCTTAATCAACATTGGATTATTATATTTACTTGTATGCTTTTATTTAAAAGGCAAGAACACTGAAGTATAACCTTCGCACTGCAGCAGTTGTCAAAGTTCAACCCACATTATGCACTTCCAACATTGCAGAATTTGAGTCATGATGTGAGTTGGATTTGTCTAAGCTATGGAGTGACAAGGTTGACCATCAGTATCCTATAGCATAAGTAGGCTTTTGTGTTTGCATTTGTTTTCGACATGTGCATATCTGTAATAATATGTCACAATTATTTGTAACAGATTTGTGACAAAGACTAATCATTTTATGGTTTTAAAGTTGACGTTTCAAATGTTTACAGCTTAGAAATCAGGGTGTAGCCTCATATCTATGTGTAGCACTAGACACTTTGACATGTCATGTTTTTTTCACCATGATTAGGTAGCTAGCAGTAATTTTTGCTGGACACACAGCAGGGGAACAGCAGGCGTTACTGAACCCCACAAACACATCAGCGATTGTTTTCATCTGTGCATCTAACACTTCTGAGCAGCAACTGGCGGTGTTGAAGCCCAGGGTCAAGGAGGGTGTAGGCAGAGGCCTAGTATGAGATGTTTGAAGTTGAAGTTGTAGTTAGCAGCAGTAATTTTTGCCAGACACACAGCAGGGGAACAGCAGGCGTTACTGAACCCCACAAACACATCAGCGATTGTTTTCATCTGTGCATCTAACACTTCTGAGCAGCAACTGGCGGTGTTGAAGCCCAGGGTCAAGGAGGGTGTAGGCAGAGGCCTAGTATGAGATGTTTGAAGTTGAAGTTGTAGTTAGCAGCAGTAATTTTTGCCAGACACACAGCAGGGGAACAGCAGGCGTTACTGAACCCCACAAACACATCAGCGATTGTTTTCATCTGTGCATCTAACACTTCTGAGCAGCAACTGGCGGTGTTGAAGCCCAGGGTCAAGGAGGGTGTAGGCAGAGGCCTAGTATGAGATGTTTGAAGTTGAAGTTGTAGTTAGCAGCAGTAATTTTTGCCAGACACACAGCAGGGGAACAGCAGGCGTTACTGAACCCCACAAACACATCAGCGATTGTTTTCATCTGTGCATCTAACACTTCTGAGCAGCAACTGGCGGTGTTGAAGCCCAGGGTCAAGGAGGGTGTAGGCATAAAATATTGAGTTATTGCCTTGTTACGTGGCCATTGCAAATGTATGTACTTCAAACAAGAATAAATGAAGTTTTACTAGGACAATAAAATGATGAATTTCAATTCCAAGAATAGAAAAATATTTATACTTGAGAGTCCTCTGTGGTTGATACCGTTTAATGGCTAACTGAAAATATGGTAACAAATTCCAAGCTTTCGAGACTACTCAGGTCTCTTCATCAGGCTAAGACTAAAACAAAAAATGAAGAATCACATATTTCTACACACAAAAGGACACAGGAATAGGTAAGACAAGTGAGGGAGGGACAAGTGAGGGGAGACCGGCCAAAAAATGAGAACAAGGATGAATTATCAGCGCCACACAATAAGAGAAAAAATAATGGATTTACCTGTGGCAAAACAATTTTGTATGCCCGGTCATAGCATGATGGATATGGAATTACTGGTATTAAAATATAACTTCAAATATGAGAAAGATACAAAGGTTTCAGAATATAAGCTCATCATGACCTTTGACACTGTTAGTGATGGAATGAATAGATCACACGGATTTATGTCATTCTATATCAATTAAGGAATCTGCGTCCTTGCCCTTCCAGGGGCATGAAAACACAAAACCAGACCCCAATCAGAGGGCAATAAAACTTTCTATCCTTATCTAGGAACTGTTACAATATTTATGTTCATCCCTCTGTGATAATGAGAGTTCTGCTACACGTCACTTACTTGTCTTACCTATTTCACTATTCCTGTGTCCTGTTGTGTATAGAAATATGTGATGCTTCATTTTTTGTTTTAGTCTTTGCCTGATGAAGAGACGTGAGTAGCCTCGAAAGCTTGCAATTTGTTACCATCTTTTCAGTTATCCATTAAAAGGTAACAACCACTGCGGACTCTCAAGTCTAAATATTTTTCTATCTACTGGCTAACACGGTACGAAGATACACATGTTTCCTAACTTCAAGAATAAAAATAAAGACACTGCAAATATAAACGCATATATGCACATGCCAACAAGAAATGGAACAACACACCACCCAAAAAATTGTTTACAAAATATAGTGTTGTAAATTTAAGAATAAAAGTCCATTTTTGTATTTATGAATAATGCTTAAGGAACGCTATGTTAAACCATAACATAGTGAAGACAATGGATTTTGTAATAGTCACTCATCATCATCATCATTGCAATTTAGATGTGACAGTCACAGACATTTCAATTATTTAAGTTAATAAAATCGTTACTTTGTACAGCATGTATGACATGTCCAGCATGGACTCATCAATGTGATGACACAATAATGTACGATAAAAAATAACCATTTAAAAAACATAATGCATTGTCACAATTTAAGTGTGTGCCTGAAGTGTAGGTGAAACAAAGGCTACGGATAGCAAAGGTATATTCTATGTCTGTATCAGACAGTGGACAGCCTCTGATGGGTAATGGCGATGTTATACTGTACGTCAATAAAGTCTGCGGCTGCAATCATGCATTTTTTGCTTGTACAGTGTTGAAGAGGATAAAAGCATGTCTGGTTGCGCAAGGCTTTATCCGTCAACACTACCTTCCTACTGTCACGCGTAGGGTAGGGTAGCGTGTGTCAATTAGATGACTCTATAAAATGTGACGTTACGCAGCGTTATTGTGCCCTAGGGACGCCAAAAATACGACAGCAGTAATCATTTACTGTCTAATACTCCACCTATGACCAACAAAAAAAGAACGTTCCCTCTTTAACAATCTACAAGACTAACAAGCATAATGGTTGACACTGACTTTATTGAGGTACAGTATTACATCGACATTGTCCATGAGTAACTATGCACTGTGATACCTATATACCATTATTAATTTATATCTGTTGTGGTTGTTTCAACAGCACTTGCAGGTATAACTACCTATTGTCAGTATGCATGATGCACTTTCTAGATGTAATAATTTATTATTGCACATTATTACCAGGTTTAGATGCTGGCCATTTCATATATGGTGTGTGAAGTTACAGTTGGCATCAGTATGTGTATTTTATAATGTCTGTCATAAATAAAACTCGTGATGATGATGATGAGGATTTTATGATTCGTACATCCATTGACTGCATTATCTTACAGGTACAGATAAAGTTCCTTAAAAAGCATTAATTGATAAGTATGAAATGTACTTTTATGCATTAATTTCAAAAAGTGAACACTATGTTTTAGTTTTTGTTACCATTTCTAATAGACATGTGCAGATATGCGCTGTGATGACAAATTATTATTTGTCCATATTTGTCATAAAAATTTATCATTCTAGGCCTGGAAAACTTCACAATTTCATGTTTTAAGCATAACAATCAGGGTGACGGCTCTTCCCTATTTGGAGCATGTTCGACATGGGTTTTTCTGTGCATGTGTAGGGAACAGGAGACTTCTTGCCGGACACACAGCAGGGGAACAGCTGGCGTTACTGAACCCCACTAACACTATAGCTTGTGTATTGGTCTGTGGACACGACACTTCTGAGCAGCAACTGGCAGTGTTGTAGCCCAGGGAGTAGAGTTCAGGTGGTAGAAAGATGAACATAACAGGAGACATGGATAACGTTGCGAACCAGTTATTTAATCTGAAAACGGACAGACAAATTCTGGCGAGATCCATGCCTTGTTCATTTTCAGAAAAGTAAGCCGGTCTACATTATCGGAGGATAGTCGCATGCGACGGTCTGTTAGTACACCACCTGCAGCACTAAAGACGCGCTCCGATAATACACTGGCAGCAGGGCAAGCCAGCACCTCCAATGCATACTGGCTAAGCTCTGGCCATGTATCCAGCTTAGAGACCCAAAACTTGAATGGGGAAGAGCCATCTGGGAGTACACTGAGAGGGAAAGACATGTAGTCTGTCACCATCTTACGGAAACGTTGCCTCCTGCTGACTGGAGCCGTCTCGGATGGTGTAGACATTTGTGGCGCTGCCACAAAACTTCGCCACATTTGGAACATACTGGTCTTGCCTTTTGAAGAGGCGCTGCTTGTGCTCCCTCTTGTTGCAGAGCTGTCTCCACTGCCTCGACGCACAGAGCTGCTTTGTAAAGCAGTAGCAGCAGCAGCAGTGCTCTCGGCTGGAATGGAGAACATTATGGATTGCACCAGTGTGTCTTGGTACTCCCGCATTTTACGCTCCCGGTTCAACGGTGTGATGAGGCTTTGTAAGTTGTCCTGGTAGCGAGGGTCTAGGAGGGTGTACACCCAATAATCAGACGTGGTGAGAATGTGGGCGATGCGGCGGTCGTTTCTCAGGCACTGCAGCATGAAATCAACCATGTGCTGCAGACTCCCAACTGGCCAAGAAACGCTGTCCCCTGCAAGAGGCGTAATCTCTGCCTGCTCTGCATCACCCCACCCTCGCTCTACATACTGACTAGAGCGTTGTGTACCTCCCTCTGGAGCGATGTCTTCCTCCTCCATTGACTCCTCCTCATCCTCCTCACAAAGTGAGCCCTGCCCAGCCCTTTGTGAGGAACCACGTTGCACTGACTGTCCAGAAGGTGATGGAATTTGTGACTCCTCATCCTCCACCTCTTCCAAAACCTCATCCCTTAGTGCTTGCAGTGTTTTTTGAAGCAGGCAGATAAGGGGGACAGTCAGGCTGACTAGTGCATCATCTGCACTCGCCATCCGCGTTGACTCATCAAACGCACGCAAAACGTGGCAGATGTCCTTCATAGAGGCCCACTCAGTAGTGGTGAAGTGTGAACGGCGCAAATTGCGAGTTGATTGCGCCTGATGCAGCTGATACTCCGTTACTGCTGGCTGCTGCTCACACAACCGCTCCAACATATGTAACGTGGAATTCCACCTGGTGGGTACGTCACATATGATGCGATGTTCAGGAAGGCGAAATCTGCGTTGCAGAGCTGCAATGCGTGATCTGGCGATGCTGGAACGTCGCAAGTGAGCGCACTCTAGGCGGACCTTGTGCAGCAGTGCATCAAGATCCGGATAGTCCCTCAAAAAGCTCTGCACGACCAAGTTGAGCACATGTGCCAGACATGGTATGTGAGTGAGGTTGCCAAGGCCCAGAGCTGCCACCAGATTTCGGCCATTGTCACACACTACCAAGCCTGGCTGGAGATTCGCTGGCAAAAACCACACGTCGCTCTCCTGCTTGATGGCATTCCAGAGCTCCTGCGCTGTGTGGCTTCGATTCCCCATGGAAATTAATTTCAGGGCGGCCTGTTGACGTTTGGCCACGGCTGTGCTCATATCGGTCGCATCAGGTAAGCGTTCACGGGTCCATGTGGAGGTAGACCGTGACGGCTCCTGCAGCGATGATTCTGAGGAACTGGAGTAGGAGGAGGAGTCAATGTGGACAGACTTGATTCCTGCAATCCTTGGAGTTGGCAGAACACGTACAGCGCCACTCGCAAGATCTGTACCCGGCTCCACAACATTGACCCAATGGGCAGTGAGGGAAAGGTATCGTCCCTGGCCATGGGTACTGGTCCACGCATCGGTGGTCAGGTGGACCTTGCTACTGACGGCGTTTAGTAGCGCATGTTTAATTTTTCCCTCAACATGCTTTTGCAGACCAGGGACGGCTTGCCTGCTGAAATAAAATCGGCTGGGCACATTGTATTGTGGGACTGCCAATGCCATTAAGTTACGGAAACTGTCAGTCTCCACCAGCCTGAATGACAGCATTTCAAGGGACAGGAGTTTTGCAATGCCAGCATTCAGAGCCTGTGCTCGTGGATGGTTTGCCGAGTATGGCCGTCTTTTATCCCATGCCTGTGCTACCGATGGCTGTTTTGTGGCCTGGGAGTGTGAGGATGACAGGGAACTTGCAGCTGTGGGTGGAATAACACTGGGTCTCTGGACAACAGTGACAGAGGTTCTTCCATGGCGATCCTGTGAGGAAGCCGAACCAGCTGTGTGTGAGCTGGAGGAAGAGGCTCCAACACGAGCTGAAGATGTAGGTGCTGCTGTAGGTTGGCCTACATCTCCAGTGTGTCTTTGTAACTCAACCACGTGCTTTGACCGCACATGTTTCCACATATTTGTGGTATTAAGGTTACTGACACTTTTACCTCTTTTTACTTTTTGATTATACAGCTTGCATTTGACATAGCAAATATCATCTGCAAGTGTGTCAAAAAAGGACCACGCAGTGCAAGTCCTGGAAGCGCCCGTTTTGGCTGTTGGAAGAGAACTGCTACGAACGGGTGCCAAACTGGAGGCTACAGGCAACCGAGTCTGCAGCCTACCTCTCCCTACTGTTTGGACCGTTGGGGCAATCTCTTCCTCAGAGCTGCTACCACCACCTTCCTGTTCCTCACGCCATGTTGGGTCTTGGACCTCATCATCTCCACTACCCTCTTCCAACACCTGCTGCTGTTGGGTGGTCTGGCCAGCACCATGCTCAACAGAAACTGGCACCTGAGTCTCATCATCATCAGATGCGTTCTGCGGTGTGCTGACCATCGGCACTGGCTCACCCGCCTCTTCACATTCAGAGAGACACAGCTGTTGCGCATCACTGCATACTGCCTCTTCTTCACATTCCAGAATGCTGCTTGGCTGGGCCCCTGTTTGCAAGCCAACAGATTCTGAGAACAGAAGCAGAGACTCAGCTGGCTCCAGTTCAGAACTCTCTGACTGCCTGGGCAATTTGGCAGGCGGTGAAGAGACAGATGGTTGTTCAACAGTGCTGTGGTCCTGAGAGGAGGTGGAAGCAATTGAAGTCGATGCATTGGCTGCCATCCAACCAACAACGGCTTCAATTTGTTCTTCCCGCAGCAGGGGGGTACGCTGAGCTCCTACAAAAGTGCGCATAAAGGAACGCTCACGGGGAAAACTGGTGGATGCTGTGTCACTGGGTGCGGCAGCAGCCACAGAATCCCCACGTCCTCTCCCTGCTGAAACTCCACGGCCACGACCACGTGCCTTACTCTCTGCCTTCTTCATCTTGGTAGATTGATAAAGAAAGTCAGAAAAGTTATAAGGCCTAAGTGTGGTTATTCCTCAGAGACTGCAGTGAACACTGCAGACAACTGTTCAGTAGCTGTGAAAGGCCCCTTTGTGTACTTCTATAGTGTTTGCAACCAATGTATTGTATACGGATGGAAGCGCGTCACACTAATAGATTAGATTTTTTTCAAATATAATGGAGCAGCACCAATTAGAGAAAAATGTGAAGGATGAGGCAGTGACACACGCTCAGCAGACTACAACCAGCAGTGGTTGAAGAACTAACTGGAGCGTAATCTGCACTCAAAAAATGAAAAGCTCACAGACTACAGTGAACACTGCAGACAACTGTTCAGTAGCTGTGAAAGGCCCCTTTGTGTACTTCTATAGTGTTTGCAACCAATGTATTGTATACGGATGGAAGCGCGTCACACTAATAGATTCGATTTTTTTCAAATATAATGGAGCAGCACCAATTAGAGAAAAATGTGAAGGATGAGGCAGTGACACACGCTCAGCAGACTACAACCAGCAGTGGTTGAAGAACTAACTGGAGCGTGATCTGCACTCAAAAAATCAAAACCTCACAGACTGCAGTGAACACTGAAACACAACTGTTCACTATCTGTGAAAGGCTCCTTTCTGTACTTCTATAGTGTTTGCAACCAATGTATTGTATACAGATGGAAGCGCGTCACACTAATAGATTAGATTTTTTTCAAATATAATGGAGCAGCACCAATTAGAGAAAAATGTGAAGGATGAGGCAGTGACACACGCTCAGCAGACTACAACCAGCAGTGGTTGAAGAACTAACTGGAGCGTGATCTGCACTCAAAAAATCAAAACCTCACAGACGGCAGTGAACACTGAAACACAACTGTTCACTATCTGTGAAAGGCTCCTTTCTGTACTTCTATAGTGTTTGCAACCAATGTATTGTATACGGATGGAAGCGCGTCACACTAATAGATTAGATTTTTTTCAAATATAATGGAGCAGCACCAATTAGAGAAAAATGTGAAGGATGAGGCAGTGACACACGCTCAGCAGACTACAACCAGCAGTGGTTGAAGAACTAACTGGAGCGTGATCTGCACTCAAAAAATCAAAACCTCACAGACTGCAGTGAACACTGAAACACAACTGTTCACTATCTGTGAAAGTTTCCTTTCTGTACTTCTATAGTGTTTGCAACCAATGTATTGTATACGGATGGAAGCGCGTCACACTAATAGATTAGATTTTTTTCAAATATAATGGAGCAGCACCAATTAGAGAAAAATGTGAAGGATGAGGCAGTGACACACGCTCAGCAGACTACAACCAGCAGTGGTTGAAGAACTAACTGGAGCGTGATCTGCACTCAAAAAATCAAAACCTCACAGACGGCAGTGAACACTGAAACACAACTGTTCACTATCTGTGAAAGGCTCCTTTCTGTACTTCTATAGTGTTTGCAACCAATGTATTGTATACGGATGGAAGCGCGTACACTAATAGATTAGATTTTTTTCAAATATAATGGAGCTGCACCAATTCCACAAAATAAAATAAAAAAAAGAGTCAGTGAGTGACACGTGCAGATGCCTACAAACAGCGGTGGATGCAGAGCAAACTGCAGCGTCACCTGCACTCTCACACACACCTTGCACAGAGCTGTTAAAACAACACTGCAAGGCAAAAGGAAGCTTTACACAGCGGTTGGTGCTAGCCTGCCTACAGCACAGTACACTAAATCGCAATCTCTAACTGTCCCTCAGAGTCAGCACAGCAGCGTTCTGTCCCTAACTGAGTTCACAGCACAGTGACGCTAAAATGGCGGCGGCGCCTTTTATAGTGCATTCTGACATCATTTCAGCAGCCAATCACAGCCATGCCATTAGTTAAGATGACCGCAGCATTACAGGATGTGCCCACACTTCATAAGATTCCTCATTGGCTGACTAAAATCACATTGCCTCTCAAAGAATTATGGGAACTTCCGATTCCGGTATACGATATTGGAAAAATATCGGAACTAAGTATCGGAATTCCAATACAGCGAATATCGGCCGATACCCGATACTTGCGGTATCGGAATGCTCAACACTAAAAGCTGTCTATTACTATAACAGAGATTAGATGTTTTGTGGAAGGAACTGAGAAAGTGGCAGAGTAATATGCTAGAAAAACAAATAATTAAAAATGATGATTTGGAACAAGGGGTCTCTCTGCTAGATTATAAGGTCCCTCCCCAGGAAATTAAGTTTCTTTTCCCGACTGTAAGCTCTGTGCCTCTCAACCCCAGGGCACCAATATATCCTGGGTTGCAAAAAAAAAACCATGCTGGGTGGATTTGTAATTTATGCGGAGTTACTAATTTTCAGTGGAGACCTGTTGCAGTTTTGTAGTCTCAACTTTTCCCTTGGTAAATGCTGACGGCACTTATTATTAACCACCGCCAGCACCAGTCCCTGCTATCCACCCCCTCCTACTTTATTTACCCGGTCAGTCTTATGGTAGTATTTAACCCCTTCAAGACCCAGCCTATTTTGACCTTAAAGACCTTGCCATTTTTTGCAATTCTGACCAGTGTCCCTTTATGAGGTAATAACTCAGGAACGCTTCAACGGATCCTAGCGATTCTGAGATTGTTTTTTCGTGACATATTTGGCTTCATGTTAGTGGTAAATTTAGGTCAATAATTTTTGCGTTTATTTGTGAAAAAAATGGAAATTTGGCGAAAATTCTGAAAATTTTGTAATTTTCAAATTTTTAATTTTTATTCTGTTAAACCAGAGAGTTATGTGGCACAAAATAGTTAATAAATAACATTTCCCACATGTCTACTTTACATCAGCACAATTTTGGGAACAACATTTTTTTTTGTTAGGAAGTTATAAGGGTTAAAAGTTGACCAGCGATTCCTCATTTTTACAGCAAAATTTACAAAACCATTTTTTTTAGGGACCACCTCACATTTGAAGTCACTTTGAGGGGTCTATATGGCAGAAAATACCCAAAAGTGACACCTTTATAAAAACTGCACCCTCAAGCTACTCAAAACTACATTCAAGAAGATTATTAACCCTTCAGGTGCTTCACAGGAACTAAAGCAACGTGGAAGGAAAAAATGGACATTTTAATTTTTCCAACAAAAATTTTCTTTTAGCATCAATTTTTTCATTTTTACATGGGCATCAGGATAAAATGGATCCTAAAATTTGTTGGGCAATTTCTTCTGAGTACACAGATACCTCATATGTGGTCATAAACCACTGTATGGGCGCACAGCAGGGCTCAGAAGGGAAGGAGCGCCATTTGACTTTTTGAATGGAAAATATGCTGGAATATTTAGCGGTTGCCATGTCGCATTTGGAGAGTTCCTGTGTGCCTAAACATTGGAGCTCCCCACAAGTGACCCCATTTTGGAAACTAGACCCCCTAAGGAACTTATCTAGATGCATAGTGATCACTTTGAACCCCCAGGTGCTTCACAAATTGATCTGTAAAAAAAAGAAAGTACTTTTTTTTCACAAAAATTTTCTTTTAGCCTCAGTTATTTTCATTTTCACATGGGCAACAGTATAAATTGGATCCTAAAATTTGTTGGGCAATTTCTCCTGAGTACACAGATACCTCATATGTGGTCATAAACAACTGTTTGGGCGCACGGCAGGGATCAGAAGGGAAGGAGCGCCATTTGACTTTTTGAATGGAAAATATGCTGGAATATTTAGCGGTTGCCATGTCGCATTTGGAGAGTTCCTGTGTGCCTAAACATTGGAGCTCCCCCACAAGTGACCCCATTTTGGAAACTAGACGCCCTAAGGAACTTATCTAGATGCATAGTGAGCACTTTGAACCCCCAGGTGCTTCACAGAAGTTTATAACGCAAGACGCGAAAATAAAAAATCATTTTTTTTCTCAAAAAATGATTTTTTAGCCCACTGTTTTTTATTTTCACAATGGTTACAGGAGAAATTGGACCCCAAAAGTTGTTGTCCAGTTTCTCCTGAGTACGCTAGTACCCCATATGTGGGGGGGAACCACTGTTTGGGCACACGTCAGGGCTCGGAAGGGATGTAGTGACGCTTTGAAATGCCGACTTGATGGAATGGTCTGCGGGCATCTTGTTACGTTTGCAGAGCCCCTGATGTGCCTAAACAGTAGAAACTCCCCACAAGTGACCCCATTTTGGAAACTAGACCCGGCAAAGAACTTATCTAGATGTGTGGTGCGCACTTTGAACCCCCAAGGGCTACACAGAAGTTTATAACGCCCGGGCATGAAAATAAAAAAATCATATTTTTTCCACAATCAGGATCTTTTAGTCCCCAATTTTTTTATTTTCCCAAGGGTAACATGAGAAATTAGACCCCAAAAGTTGTTGTCCAATTTGTCCTGAGTATGCTGATATCCCATATGTGGGAGAAAACTACTGTATGGGCACACGTCGGGGCTCGGATGGGAAGTAGTGACGTTTTGAAATGCCCACTTGATGGAATGGTCTTCGGGCGTCATGTTACGTTTGCAGAGTCCCTGATGTGCCTAAACAGTAGAAACTCCCCACAAGTGACCCCATTTTGGAAACTAGATCCCCCAAGGAACTCCTATAGATGTGTGATAAGCACTTTGAATCTCCAAGTCCTTCACAGAAGTTTATAACGCAGAGCCGTGAAAATATAAAATCATTTTTTTTCCACAAAAATAATTTTTAGTCCCCAATTTTTTTCCCAATGTTAACAGGAGAAATTAGAACCCCCAAAGTTGTTGTGCAATTTTTCCCGAGTACGCTGATACCCCATATCTGGGGATAAACCACTGTTTGGGCATACGTCGGGGCTTGGAATAAAGGGAGCACTGTTTGACTTTTTGAACGCAAAATTTGCAGGAATCAATGGTGGCGCCATGTCGCATATGGAGACCCCCTGATGTGCCTAAATAGTGGAAACCCCTCAATTCTAACTCCAACCCTAACCCCAACACACCCCTAACCCCAACCCTAACCCCTACACACACCTAACCCTAATACAAACCCTAATCATAACCCTAACCCCAACACACCCCTAACCCTAATCCCAACTCTAACCATAAACCTAACTACAAGCCTAACCCTAATTCCAACCCTAACCCTAATTCCAACCCTAACCCTAATTCCAACCCTAACCCAAATTCCAACCCTAACCTAATTCTAACCTTAACCCTAATGCTAACCCTAACCCTAGTTCTAACCCTAAGGCTGGGTTCATATTGCGTTTTACCAGCCCGTTCAACGCGTAGCGGTGACCGGCTGTAACGGTATAGCATAACGCGATCACGTTATGCTATACCCTGCTAGCGCAGATGAATCAGCAGATAATCAGCCGCAGATCCGCAGAAAAGTCCGCGCGGATCGCAGCGAATCAGCAGCGAAATCCGCCGCGGATCAGCAGCGAAATCAGCCGCGGATCAGCAGCGAAATCAGCGCGGATCAGCAGCGAAATCAGGCCGCGGAATCAGTAGCGAAATCAGCCGCGGATCAGCAGCGAAATCCGCTGCGGATCCGCAGCGAATCAGCAGCAAAATCAGTTGCGGATCAGCAGCGAAATCCGCCGCGGATCAGCAGCAAAATCAGCTGCGGATCCGCAGCGAATCAGCAGCGAAATCAGCCGCAGATCAGCAGCGAAATCAGCCGCGGATCAGCAGCGAAATCCGCTGCGGATCCGCAGCGGATCAGCAGCGAAATCGGCCGCGGATCAGCAGCGAAATCCGCTGTGGATCCGCAGCGAATCAGCAGCAAAATCAGTCGTGGATCAGCAGCGAAATCCGCCGCGAATCAGCAGCGAAATCCGCCGCGAATCAGCAGCGAAATCAGCCGCGGATCCGCCGCGGATCAGCAGCGAAATCCGCCGCGGATCAGCAGCGAAATCAGCCACGGATCCGCCGCGGATCAGCAGCGAAATCCGCTGCGGATTCGCAGCGAAATCAGTCGCGGATCCGCAGCGAAATCAGTCGCGGATCCGCAGCGAAATCAGTCGCGGATCCGCAGCTAAATCAGTCGCGGATCAGCAGCGAAATCCGCCGCGGATCAGCAGCGAAATCCGCCGCGGATCCGCAGCGAAATCCGCGGCGGATCAGCAGCGAAATCAGCCGCGGATCAGCAGCGAAATCAGCTGCGGATCAGCAGCGAAATCAGCCGCGGATCAGCAGCGAAATCCGCCGCGGATCCGCAGCGAAATCCGCCGCGGATCAGCAGCGAAATCCGCCATACGTTGCGGATTTTGCTGCGGATCCGCGGCGTATTTCGCTGCGGATCCGCGGCGGATTTCGCTGCTGATCTGCGGCGGATATCGCTGCGCATCCGCGGCTGATTTCGCTGCTGATCCGCCGCGGATCAGCAGCGAAATCCGCCGCGGATCCGCAGCAAAATACGCCGCGGATCCGCAGCAAAATCCGCAACGTGTGCACAGGGCCTAATAGGAAAAAAAAAAAAAAAAAATCTTTATTTTTTTTTATTTGTCCCTACCTATGATAAAGGGGGGGTTCATTTACTTTTTTTTATTTTGATCACTGTGACAGTTTATCACAGTGATCAAAATACATTTTTGGACACTGGGGGGCGCACTGCGCATGCGCCGGCCGGCGGGCGCACTGCGCATGCGCCCGCCATTTTCCAAGATGGCGGCGCCCATGAAGAGGCCCGGGCGGACGCCGGGACCGATCCAGGGACATCGGTGGATCGGGAGAGGTGAGTAGGGTGGTCGGAAGGTTAGGGGGGGGATCGGAAGGTGGGGGCACCGGAGCAAAGGAGGAGGGGAGCTGTTAGTGACGGTGGTGACCGATCGCTGCCATCTTTCGGTGGCGGCGGCCGATCGCCGCCGTGACTACGTGTGGGGGGGTCAGGTCTCGGTGTCCAGCCATGGCAGATGCTATTGCAGCATCGGCCATGGCTGGATTGTAATATTTCACCAATTAAATTGGTGAAATATTACAGATTGCTCTGATTGGCTGTTTCACTTTTAACAGCCAATCAGAGCGATCGTGGCCACGGGGGGGTTAAGCCAACCCCCCTGTGGTGAAGCACAAAGGGTCCTGTAACTGCGGGTCGGGTGACCTTTGAGTGACCCCGGTCTCCCGGCCCGCAGGAACGCGATCCTTTCATGACGCAGGGTATGCGTCATAGGTCGGATTGGCACCGACTTTCATGACGCATACGCTGTGTCAAAGGTCGGGAAGGGGTTAAAGATCTGGGATTCTCATATAATAAAGCCCACTCACGTCTTTTTGTGGCAGCTTTGATGTCCCGAATTGAAGGAGGCGACAATGTTAGTTAGATCTGATGTCAAGAATTCCACACCGGACAATATATTAAAAGTAATTAAAAGTTTTCAGAAAAATCTAGCCCGCTCAACTTCAGCAGGGAAATCGAAACCCAAACCAGCTGCTGCTGCAGTTTCGGCTCTCACTCCAATTCTAGCCCCCACCTCTGCAAGCAGGCAGCTGCATCTAGGTTCCTTATCAGTGGCCTTGACAGTAAATTCTAAGTGGGGCAGTCAGGGAGATAACATCATATACTGTACTAGTCAAGACTTCAGCAGGAACTTAAAGCCTGGGTCTCACATAGCGATACACCAGCGATCCCGACAACGATATGCACTTGTCAGGATCGCTGGTGTATCGCTACATGATCGCTGCT
Organism: Oophaga sylvatica; assembly: GCA_033576555.1. Lineage (NCBI taxonomy): Eukaryota > Metazoa > Chordata > Amphibia > Anura > Dendrobatidae > Oophaga > Oophaga sylvatica. The sequence continues at coordinate 14,534 of JARQOD010005257.1, read as the reverse complement.
GAGCTGCAAACAGGCAGCTCAGGGCAGCGATCAGCACAGGGACACTGCGGGTAACATCGCTTAGTTACCCGCAGTGTACGTTGGATACCAGCGCCCTGATGCAGGGAGCTGGTAACCAAGGTACACATCTTGTTTCCAGGTGCTGCGCGGTGCCTGGAAACCCACTGTGTACCTTGGTTACCAGCTCCCTGCATCAGGCGCTGGTATCCAAGGTACACAGCGGGTTTCTAGGCACAGCCCCGCGCCTGGAAACCCGCTGTGTACCTTGGTTACCAGCGGATCGCTGGTCTCTCCGCCTGTCACACGCAGTGATGCGTGCCTGTCAGCGGGAGACCAGCGATCAAAAAAATGTCCAGGACATTCAGCGACGATCAGCGATACCCGGCAGGGGGGCTGATCGTCGCTGAATGTCACACACAGCGATATCGCTGGGGAGATCGCTGCTGCGTCACAAAACTAGTGACCCAGCAGCGATCTCGCTAGCGAGATCGCTGTGTGTGACGGGGGCTTAAGAAAGAAAAAAAAAGAAATCAGGAGATAGTGTTTATTTATTTATTTTTAATAACTGTAATTTTTATTAAATTTTATAAAATTTTACAATCAGAAATGAGACAAAACAATCACAATTTGACTTAAAAATTAGAGGATCAGTAAGAATGGAGTACAATTAGAAGGAACTCTTGGAAGACGTTTCCCACTAGTGGCATCAAAACATATTGTGCAATAGAACAGAAAAAGACAAAAAGTCCAACAGGAGTTCTAAATGATGCCAAGTTAAGATGACTCCATTTCCATACTCATATCACAATTCTTATAAAACTGCAATACTAAATAAGATGAGACATACACATAGGGAAAGGAAGGGAAGAAGAAACCTGTTCAAAAACCATGCTCCTAACTGTTGTTTTGGGCCCTAAAATAGTCCCAGGGAGCCCAGAGTCTCAAATCTGTCCAAACTCGCATACAATAAGGCTGTCATGTGCTTCATCCTGCGGATGTCGGCTATTCTATCCAAAACCTTCTGATAAGAGGGGGTTAGTCTGTCTCCAATGAAGGGCAATCAAACATCCAGCTGCCATCAACAGATGTAACAGCAGTCTGGTCGAATTCCTTCCCATCCCTCTAGGGGAAACATTTAATAGGTATATAGCAGGGTCCAGCATACAAAAGGTCCTATATCAAGGTTTTCACCTTTTCAGAAATTCCAGCCAGCCCAGGGCAAGACAAGAATATGTGGAACTGAGAACCCGGTGCTGATCTGCAATGCCAGCAAATATTTGGTTGCTGGTGGTTCAGTCTATGAAGGAGCTCTGGAGTGTGATACCAAAACATCAAAATTTTATATTGTTTTTCCTTATAAAGGGTGCAGATAGAGGATTTGGACGCCTTTTCCCATATATTCTGCTAGCATTGAGGAGACAACCATATACGGATATTTCAAGGAGAACCCAAGATCCTGTAAATATCTGATACTAACTCTTTAGTTGATGTGCCTTTCTTACAAAGCCTCTCAAATTTCGTTGGTTGGTGTTTATTTTCAAAGTTGTAATATGCCAGTAAAATGCCTGACAACAATTGCTCACTGTGACAACTTCAGCACAGACTGCAGTACCTCTGCCAAACTGGAGTCTTGTCCCAAGTGTCTGTGTACTGGGGCTCCCCTCCACCTTATCTTCTTGCTCACTATGAATTGCTACTTTTGGGATATGTACCTGCTGAGCTTCAGCTCATCTATACAAGGTCTCAGTCAGACGTCAGTGAATTTTCTCATGCAGAAAAAAAAAATGTCTGATTTTCATTATTGTTTGGTCAATGTGTCAGTTTATACCGTCCCTGTTTCATTGCTGATTTTCTCATTTGAAAAAAATTGAACAGCAAAGTTTCTCCTACCAACCACAAAGTTTTGATGCATGACTCAGAACAAAAACAGACCCATCTCTGTGATTTTAGTGGACAGTCCACAAAAAAAACATGAAGTTTAGAACACCTCCATAAATTATAATGGGTACCATCCATTAAAAAAATCCATAGAGCACAAATGTAAACCTGACAACAGGTTTCCCCCTGCCATGCTCCAGTTGATTGACAGGTCTCCCCCATTTGTTTACATAGGGAGTGATATGAGTCAACTGGAGCAGTGTTGGGAAAAGCAGACTGGGGACTGCACTAGACTACGCTTACCTCTACTTGCTGGCTTTTCAAATTATGTCTTCTCAGAAATGTTGCCATCTTTTAGACAAAGACACCCCTAGCTGCAACTGTGCAGTCATGCTCTAATTCATGCTGCCGTGTTGAAAAATGGCTCATGGGACAGTTTGGAGAAATGTTCGTACCACTGGTTCCATAACTGATCCGTTCTGTACTGCAAGTGAAATTGGACATCATCAAGCCAGACATCCAAACATAGGCGTTCTATTGACCCCACGCCACAGTTCTCAAAGTATATCATGGTGCAGAGCAAGACAGCAATGGAGGCTGGAATGGAGATTTATCCTCTTCAGCTACGAGTCCTGCTTTGGTCTTGGATGCAATAATAGCAGGAGATTGGGCCGTGAACAACGTGACATTCCAGATAGAGGCCTTCACAAATGAATATCACATTGGTCTTACTCTTGGCATTATATTGTGGGGTGGCATAATGTAACGCAACTGTTCCCCTTTAGCTTTCATTCCAGGTAGACTGAAAGCTTGGTATTACATTTATTTGGTGGTGGAATCAGTGGAACAACCATTTCTCCAAACGGTCTTAAGAGCTGATATTAACAAGACAACACCAGGCCACATGGTGATTGTGATACACTGAGCAGCCTGCATGGAATAAACGTGATACCTCGGCCTGTGTTGTCTCTTGACCTGTCAACCATCAAGCACATCTGAGACCTTACTGGTCGGCAGTTGGAAAGAGAATCCACAGCAGAGTATCTTGATGAATTGCCCAAGTGCATTCGGCATGACAGAACATCCCTCAGACTACCATTAATAACGTACTGATAGCAGCCAAGGAGAGTAACTGCAGGGATTTCTGGGGTTCAAACTTAACAATTTTTCAAGATGTTTTGCAAATTGTGTGTCTTTTTTTTATCATTTGCTTATAATTACCATGTTTATCCATCCTGTGATTTCTATAATTCCACGACTTTTCCTTCTGGGTCTTGCAATTTCAATGTTGAGGAGTCTATTATGGAATATATAGATGCTTCTCACAAAAGTAGAACATCATCAAAAAGTGTGTGCCTTACCCTCCTTGTGGAATGTGTCAATGGCTGCCTTCTGGACATCTGTCAAGTCAGCAGTCTTCCCCATGATTGTGAAACCTACTGAAACAGACTAAGGGACCTTTTTAAATGCTTAGGAAGCTTTTGCAGGTGTTATTTGTTAATTATTCTAATTTACTGAGATAATGACTTTTGGATTTTCATTGGTTGTAAGCCATAATCATCAACATTAACAGAAATAAACACTTGAAATAGATCACTCTGTTTGTAATGACTCTATATAATAAGAGTTTCACTTTTTGTATTGAAGAACTGAAATAAATTAGTCTTTTGATTATATTATAATTTTGAGAGAAGCACCTATATGTATAAAAAAATTATATCAATGAAAACAACAAACAGTTTTATGCCTCGTTCTGCACAAAATGTAATTATTTTTACAGCTCTCAGAATTTGGTTGTCATGGGTAGTGATGAGCGGTGTTCGAATCGAACTGTTCGCCAATCTCAAATTCGAGCTGTTTTGAGCGGTGTTTGAGCCGTTCAACGAACCCGAACGATTTGGAAAAAATCCGGCTGTTCGAGGTTATGTTCGATACTGTTCGTGCACCAAAATTGTAACTGGATTTTTTCTCAGTAATGCTGAGAATCAATGTTAATACACAGTTTGAGTGTACAGCGGGGCGGGGGAGGGGCATGGGATGGATCTCTGCAGAAATAATGAAGATCTCCATTTTTTTTCTCTTTCCCGCATTTCCAGTGGGCGGTGCAGTCTGTCAGCCTATCAGCAGCGCACACACGGAGCGAATTTTTTTTTTCACACAAGCAAGGGCATGTGTCATTGGCTGTGTATGTCACATGTCCTTGCCCTATAAGACCCAGCCATTTTCCCCGTCGCCACCATTTTCGCACTGCTGCAGCTCAGTGTTAGACGGCACTGCTGCTGCTGTGAGCGCTATATTGTGCAGCAGCAAATTTGAAGCGAAATTTCTTTTTTTTAAATCAGATAAATTTTTCTTTAACCACATTCAAGGTACAAAACAATAGAACAAAAATCGCAATGAAAACAATTAACAATGGTCATTAGTTTCAGAAATTCCTTCCCTCCCTTCCCCTCCCCTCCCCCCCATTGCATACAAGAGCAGCAAATAATGCATGGTGTAACATAAGTTCAGGATCATCTTCTCTCCACCCAGGGTGTCCACAGTGTATCAAATGTTCTTATGCTTTTTCTCTTAACATAAATGTCTTTTTCCATATTCACAATATAGTCAGACTGTCTGAAAAATTCCCTCAATGTCGGCGGGTCTTCATTTATCCAGTATCTTGCGATCAGTTTTCGCGCAATATATAATAATCTAGCTATAGCCACCTTATATTTATTATGTACCTGGACTTCCTCCACATACCCCAGTATACACACCACAGGATCCCTTTCAATCCTACAAGCATACGCTCCGCATTAAGCACCGCCGTCCAATATGGGTTCAGATTTGGACACTGCCATAACATATGGAGAATTCCAGCCCCCTCCAATCGGCACCGAGGACACTCAGAAGTCTGTCTCAGACCCGCTCTATACAGCCGTTCAGGAGTCCTATATACTCTATGGAGTACATATATCTGCGAGAGTCTGCCCGGTTCACTCAGCGATAATTGGGGTATATATTCCATAATCACTTCCCATTTATCTTCCTCTATCCTACCCAACTCCTCCTCCCATTTCCCCTGTGCTCTAATAGGATAATTATTTAAAAAGGTATACATTAGATCCTTATAAATGCCTGACACTACCCCTTTTGTTCCCCCCTCTGCACAGACATAATCAATCAATATATCCTTGTGAATCTCCATATTCATTGTCCTACTCTGCGTAACATAGGCATGCCTAAACCGCCCATATTGAAATCTGCAGACCTCCGGTAGCCCATAATCTGCCTGCAACTTTCCAAAGGGCACCAGTCCCTGCGTGTCCTGCACCTGAACCATGTACTGTATTCCCAGTCTCATCCAATTTTTAAATTCTCCCATTTTAACAAATTCCGGTAGAGTCTCATTTTGCCATATCGGGGAAAAATTTGTCAAGTGTTCCAAACCCCTAATCTTTTTAATTGCCTCCCAGACTTTATGTATCAGCGCTAAAGTAGGATACATCAAACCCAACTTCCTAAACCTTCCTGCCTCCAACCCCTGAACCAAGGGATCCCTCCCCATCACCTGAACCAAGACCCTTTGTATTGAACCAGCCCCAGACACATCCCTCCACCCTCTCATCTGTTGGCCCTGAGCAGCTAAGTAGTAAATCCAAGGGTTCGGAAGCGCCAGTCCCCCTCCATCCTTGGGCCTCTGCAATATCTCAAGTCTGATCCTTGGCTGCTTTTTACCCCACACAAGATCCCTAAATATAGAGTCAATAGTACGAAACCACCGCCTAGGGAACCAAATAGGCGCATTGTGCAAGACGTATAGCAGTTGGGGCATTAAAATCATCTTAATCAGATTGATTCTTCCCACTACTGAAAGATACAGTTTACACCACGCCCCTACTTTACTCCTAAACTTACTCAGCAGTGGGGTCAGATTCAAATCTGCATAGCTGGAAATCGGAAGTGCCACCTGAATACCCAGATATTTAAACTGTCGCACCACTGCCAACCTACTACCCTCCCCCGACACTGGCAAATCAACAACACAATCATCTACAGTCATGGCCAAAAGTTTTGAGAATGACACAAATATTATATTTTCACATGATCTGCTGCCCTCTGGTTTTTATGTGTGTTTGACAGATGTTTTTATCACAGACAGAAATATAATAATTGCAAACATATGAGTAACAAAAGCTTATATTGACAGTTAGAATGAGTTAATGCAGCAAGTCAATATTTGCAGTGTTGACCCTTCTTCTTCAGGACCTCTGCAATTCTCCCTGGCATGCTCTCAATCAACTTCTGGACCAAATACTGACTGATAGCAGTCCATTCTTGCACAATCAATGCTTTCATTTTGTCAGAATTTTTAGGTTTTTGTTTGTCCACCCGTCTCTTGATGATTGACCACAAGTTCTCAATGGGATTAAGATCTGGGGAGTTTCCAGGCCATGGACCCAAAATCTCTATGTTTTGTTCCCTAAGCCATTTAGTTATCACCTTTACTTTATGGCAAGGTGCTCCATCATGCTGGAAAAGGCATTGTTGATCGCCAAACTGCTCTTGGAGGGTTGGGAGAAGTTGCTCTTGGAGGACATTCTGGTACCATTCTTTATTCATGGCTGTGTTTTTAGGCAAGACTGTGAGAGAGCCGATTCCCTTGGCTGAGAAGCAACCCCACACATGAATGGTTTCAGGATGCTTAACAGTTGGCATGAGACAAGACTGGTGGTAGCGCTCACTTTGTCTTCTCCGAATGAGGCGTTTTCCTGATGTCCCAAACAATCGAAAAGGGGATTCATCAGAGAAAATAACTTTACCCCAGTCCTCAGCAGTCCACTGCCTGTACCTTTTGCAGAATATCAGTCTGTCCATGATGTTTTTTCGAGGAGAGAAGTGGCTTCTTTGCTGCCCTCCTTGAGACCAGGCCTTCCTCCAAGAGTCTCCGCCTCACAGTGCATGCAGATGCACTCACACCTGCCTGCTGCCATTCCTGAGCAAGCTCTGCACTGCTGGTAGCCCGATCCCGCAGCTGAAACACTTTTAAGAGACGGTCCTGGCGCTTGCTGGTCTTTCTTGGGCACCCTGGAGCCTTTTAGGCAACAATGGAACCTCTCTCCTTGAAGTTCTTGATGATGCGATAGATTGTTGACTGAGGTGCAATCTTTCTAGCTGCGATACTCTTCCCTGTTAGGCCATTTTTGTGCATTGCAATGATGACTGCACGTGTTTCTTTAGAGATAACCATGGTTAACAGAAGAGAAACAATGATGCCAAGCACCAGCCTCCTTTTAAAGTGTCCAGTGGTGTCATTCTTACTTAATCATGACAGATTGATCTCCAGCCATGTCCTCATCAACACACACACCTGTGTTAATGGAGCAATCACTGAAAAGAGGTTAGCTGGTCCTTTTAAGGCAGGGCTGCAATGATGTTGAAATGTGTTTTGGGGGATAAAGTTCATTTTCTAGCCAAATATTGACTTTGCAAGTAATTACTGTTAAGCTGATCACTCTTTATAACATTCTGGAGTATATGCAAATTGCCATTAGAAAAAGTGAAGCAGTAGACTTTGTAAAAATTAATATTTGTGTCATTCTCAAAACTTTTGGCCATGACTGTACAGCCATGACAGTGGATTTTCCCCAGTTAATTTCTAAACCCGATATAGACCCAAATGTTTTAATAATTTCCATTGCTCTCAACAACGACTCTCCGGAATCCTCCAAAAAAAGCAGCACATCATCCGCATACAATGACACTTTTTCCTCTACCAAGCCATATTTGAACCCTTTAACCGAAGCCGTCCTCCTAATTGTCTGCGCCAGGGGCTCCACTGCCAAAGCAAAAAGTAGCGGGGACAGTGGACACCCTGCCTAGTCCCCTATGAAGCGCAAAACTCCCAGACATTTGCCCATTAACTCTGACCCTAGCGGTTGGGGAAGTATATAGCAACCGTATCCATGAAATAAAGGTCGGCCCAAAACCAAAGCGTTCCAATACCCTCCAAAGATACTGCCACTCAACACTATCAAACGCTTTACGCGCATCTAATGAAACCACAACCCTACTGCCCCTATTGTCCGACGGCAGCTGCAAACTCAGAAAAAGTCTACGCAAATTTATCGCCATAGACTTATTTGGCATAAATCCGAATTGGTCCGGATGGACAAGATCCTGAACCACACTCGCCAAACGGCTAGCCAAAATTTTGGCCAAAATCTTTACATCTACCTTCAGCAACGAGATGGGCCTGTAAGATTCTGCCAATCCCGGATCTCTTCCCTCTTTCGGAATGACACCACCACCGCCTCCCTCATGAACGCCGGTAATTCACCCTCCCGAAGAGCCTCTTCAAAAACTTTTTGCAGTCTGGGTGTTACCATCTCAATCAATTGTTTGTAAATTTCACTAGGGATACCATCTGCCCCTGGGGCCTTATTGTTAGCCATAGATGTAATAGCCATTTCAATCTCTTCTTTTGTTATAGGCACCTCCAGTCTCCCCCTATCACTGTCTTTAATCCTCGGGAGCCCTGCTTCCTGAAGAAAACCCTCTATATCCCTAAATGAATCCCCCGATCCCGAAGAATACAACTGATTATAGAATCGTCTAAATTCCTCCAAAATACACTCTGTGTCCCCCACCTCCCTTCCCTCATCAGTCTTCAATTTATATACATAAGACGATTCCTTCTGCGCCGCTACCACCACTGACAACAGATGCCCCACTTTTTCACCTTCATCATAAAATTGCATTTTCTGGAAGGCCCTCCTCCTCTCCGCTTTCCTCAAAAACACCTTATTAACCTCTTCCTGTGCACCCCTTAACCTACTCTGATTTTCTGCTGACGGGTCCAGTACCATATCCCTCTCCACCCTCTCCAAGGTTTCTATCATTTTCCTGTCTTCTAGTTGAGACTTCGACTTACACCTGGAAATCTCTCGAAACAAAAGACCCCTTAGGACCGCTTTCATAGCGTCCCAGACCACCCGACTATCAGCACTCCCTTCATTAATCCGCCAATACTCCTCCAATTCTTCCTTTATAATATTCATATCAATATATTCCAGCCACACTGGGTTCAACTTCCATCCAACTCCCTTCCCAATCTTCTCCCCCATCCGTCTAATGGACAATTCTATAGGCTTATGGTCCGAAATCACCCTTGGGAGGTATTCCACTCCACAGACCAGTTGTGTCATTAGTTCATTTCCCAGTGCCATATCTATTCGTGAGAGAGACCCATGCGTCGCAGAATAATAAGAGTAGCACACCCCATTCTCATTTCTCACTCTCCACAAGTCCATCATTCCAATCTCTTTAATATAATTCCCAAATGATGTCAATTTCCTAGTGCTTTTACCTGCACTCTGTTTATGTCTATCCCACCCCTCATCCATAACATTATTGAAATCCCCAATAATAAGTAATGGTAATCCCGTACCCCGCTTAAATAATTCCATAACCTCACATAACTTTTTCCCGCTATATGGCGGTGGTATGTACATAGCTACTATACATAGTGATTGCCCATAGATTTTACAGACAACAAAAACATACTGTCCTTCACTATCAACATGGCTTTCAATCTCTTCAAATGGCGTAGACGCTCCTATTAACAAAGAGACCCCTCTAGCATATGAAGAGTATGTGGAATGATATGCTCTCCCAATCCACCTCCTCTTCAACACCTCCACCTTTTCCCGTAGTAAATGAGTCTCCTGGAGGCATAGAATATCCGGTCTCCTCTTCCTAACATATTCCATGATCGACGTTCTTCGTGTTCCCTCAGACAGTCCTCTTACATTCCAACTAAGGATTTTAATTCTGTCACCCATCATACAATTCTATACATACAAGTTCCCAACCCTTGAAAATATTGTGCAGCTCTCCGTATGCAATAAAACTCTTCCCTAAACAATTAACCCCTCTCCTCCCCCATATACAGTAACCCAACAAACCATAACAATTCTCCCGTAGTATTTCTCTCTCTTACCAGAGAGTGGGTACTCCAACGTCTAGCTACCCTATAAACGTTACCTCTGAACCACTATCTAAAACTCTCCCACACCTCCTCCGCATATGCATATAGATATTATTATTACAATCAGTCCCTCCATAGTTCAAATCAGTTAATATGCAGGAACCAGAAACCTCCATATAACAGCACCGTCTTATAGTTTCTTCTTATCAGAAAACGACACGACACAGCGCGGCATTTCACTCCGCTCACTTCCCTCCGTCCTTATCCGCCTGAAGCCGCTTGTTGTTTACGTCAAGCCATTTCACGGCCTCCTCCGGTGTTTGGAAAAAATGCACTGTTCCCAGGGCCACAACCCTGAGCTTTGCTGGATATAAGGTAGAGTAAGCCAAAGCCAAGTCTTTCAGTCTTTTCTTCACTGCACCATATTGCATCCTCTGCTTTTGCACCTCGGCTGAGTAATCAGGATAAATGGAAATCTTTTGGCCATTAAAGCACAGATCTTTGGCCGTTCTTGCTTTCGTTAGTATAATATCTCTGTCTCTATAATTAAGGATCCTAGCAAGGATAGTACGGGGGAGGATCCCAGCGGGAGGGGTCTCATGGGGACGCGGTGCGCTCTCTCCACCGCATAAAGTTTGGTCAAGTTATCGGCGCCAATTTTAGTGCGGAGCCAGTCCTCAATAAATACTGTAGGATCAGTTCCTTCTGCCTTCTCGGGGATGCCCACTAATCTGACATTATTCCGCCTTGAGCGGTTTTCCAAGTCATCATTTTTATCAGCCAGGCAGCACATTTCTGCAAACATTGAGTGTGAGACTTCTGCATTTTAGCAAGTTGATCTTCCAGTACACTCACTCTCTCCTCCACTGCCCCCACCCTGGCATCAGCTTTATTTATGGCTGCCTTCATGCTGGACATTTCTTCTTTAACCCCATCAACTCTCTGTGTAAGGGTTGTTAATGCAGTCTTACAGAATCTAACCAAGTCATAAACATCCTTCAATGTAGGCTCTCCTATTACAGTCTCCTCCATGTCTTCCTGCTCCACATTCTCCTTTTCCCACCTTTCATCCTCACTTATTAAGCCCTCCTGTACTGAATCATGTCCTGAGTCTTCCTTCTCTTTCTCCTCGGTCTTCCCCTCTCCCACTTCAGACATCACCTTTGCTGTTCCTTCCAGCCTCGCAAACTTCTGCAATTTGGCTGCTATCTTGAGTCTCCGTGCATAGGAGGCATTTGCTTCATCTGCCCTTCCAGCAGCCTCCACGCTGTCAGCTCCAGCTTCCGCTGCTCGGCTCCCAGCCTTATGATCCTGCTCTCGTCTTTTTACCATGACCTCGGGTCACAACAACACAGCGTGTGTCAGGGTCTGCCTTCACACTCCCCTCCACCAGCTGGGATCCTTATCAGCACTCCAGAGGGACTTTGAACAGGATAAATGAAGATATACAGCGGAGAGGTCACAGGAGCCTTCTGCTCACATCGAGTGCTAGGCCACGCCCCCTGAAGCGAAATTTCACTTAAAGCGACAGAAAGGTTTAGGGAGTAGGGAGGGACTAGTTTGTAATTGCAGCCCTTTTGAGGGCTAGGTTACAGCAGTTCCTAGCACTTTTAGCAGGCAGGTCTGTGCTCTTAATAAATAGACAGATAGGTTGGGAGTAGTGACTATTTGTAATTGCAGCCCTTTTGAGGGCTAGGTTACATCAGTTCCTATCACTTTTTGCCAGCTCCACCAGCGTTCAAATAACTAAGAATTTTGAGCTGCATCTTGCCTGTAGAATAATTGTGAAAAAGGTAATTGGAGTGCACTCTAGTCTTAGTGTTGGAATAATGCATATTGATTTGTATGTATTGCAACAACTACTACTGTACTGTTTGATATGTTGTGCATATTGTGAGGTTGTTAACAAAGTTTTGTAAAAAAAAAAAAAATCCCTCACTCACAGACAGGATGCCTCCTCCTTCTCTTCATGTGTTGTTGTAATGTTTTTCATGCTGCAGCCATAGCAGATATCAGGCTGATCACATTTTATGCTGTCTTGTAAGCTGTCTATACTGGATGTGAATAAATTTACATTCTCTGTTGCTGACTCCGGATGTTACGCTGGTTAATCCGCTGCTAACAGGTTATGGGCCCAGAGTTCCCAGAGTCCTAGAGTCCCAAAGATCCCCAGAACACAGAGAAAAGAAAAGAAAGAAAGACAGCAAAGATGGCCACCAGCAGCAGCAACTCCATGAAGTTTACAGTACCAAGTCTCACTAACCAGAACTATCAATCCTGGAAATTCAAAGTGAAGATGCTGCTGATAAGGGAAGGTACGTGGAAATACACACAGGAGCCTAAACCTGACCCAGTACCACAGGAGTGGATAGAGATGGATCAGAAAGCACAGAGTACCATATCACTCAGCATAGATGATGATCAGATTGTTCATGTGTGTAAATGTGATACTGCAAGAGAAATGTGGGAGCAGATGCAAAAGGTACATGAGAGGATTAATTTAAGCAATAAACTGTATCTTATGAGAAAACTGTACCAGTCTAAGTTACAGAAACGCCAGGATATGCAGGAGTATATCAGGAGTATTCTAGAGCTTGTAGAATGCTTGAGAGGCATTGGGGAAGATCTGAAGGACTTTCATGTAGCCGCATTACTGCTTAGTGGTCTTCCAGAGAGCTATGACACGCTTGTGACCACACTAGATGCGCGCCCAGATGATGAGCTTACTCTGGAGTATGTAAGAGGGAAGCTTATAGATGAATATAAACGGAAGGCAGAATGTATAAGCACCAAGACAGAGTCTGCTTTACAAACACAGAGTCTATATGATAACAGAAAGCACCTAAAAGAAACACGTGAATGTTTTGTTTGCAAGAAATCAGGACATTTGAAAGCCGACTGCAGAGTTTGGAAAGCTAGAATGAATCAGCTGAAAAAGCAAAACAGTCAGCAAAGGGTTAAGAGTGCTGTGTCTGGAGAAAATGATTCTGTGAATACTGAAATTGCATTTACTGTCAGTGCAAATACATCAAAGCATGCATGGTGTATAGACTCTGGAGCAACTAGTCACATGACTAATAACAGAGACTTCTTTTCTAAGCTTAATCAAAATAAGTCAGAGAAAGTGATTATGGCTAATGGTCAGTACATGAGTTCAGAAGGCATAGGAGATGGTTATATTGATTGTCAAATCTCACCAACACAAAGCAGGAAGATCCCAGTAAAAGATGTGCTCTATGTGCCTAGTCTTGAGAGTAATTTACTATCTGTGAAGAAACTCACAAAACAAGAAAATGAAGTTACATTTAAGCATGATAGCTGCATCATCTCAAAAGAGGGTCACACACTAGCAGAGGGAAAAATCACAGATGAACTTTATCAGCTGAAATGTAAAGAGTGTGTGTATACTGCTCAACAAGAAGAGCACAATAACTGTATTCATGTATGGCATAGGTGTCTGGCACACAGAGACCCAGAAGCAATAAGAAAGTTAGTTCAGAAACAACTAGCTGATGATATCACAATTGATCTATGTAACCAGACAATGAAGTGTACTAGCTGCATCAAAGGGAAAATGTCTAGAAAAGCTTTTCCTAAGAGAAGTACTACAAGAACAGAACAGCCACTAGATTTAATACACACAGATGTCTGTGGTCCAATGAGCACTCAGACTCCTGGGAAGAAGAGATATTTTCTCACATTTATTGATGATCATTCCAGATATACAGTTGTCCATCTGCTTCACAGCAAGATAGAAGTTCCAGAGAAACTTGAAATATATCTAGCTGAGGTATATAATAAATTTGGAAGAATGCCAAAGATTCTACGTGCAGATAATGGGACTGAATATACAAGCAATGAGACACAGAGCATTCTAAAGAAGAATGGAATCCTATTTCAGACCACTGTACCGTACAACCCTGAGCAAAATGGTGTTGCGGAAAGAAGGAACCGAACACTCTGTGAAAGTGCAAGAAGTATGTTATTTGATGCAAATCTGCCTACAACATATTGGGGTGAGGCAATCATGACAGCTTGCTATCTTCAGAACAGACTACCAGGTAAAGCTACAGAGAAAACTCCATTTGAGCAATGGAACAGCAGAAAGCCAAAACTGCACCACATATGAATATTCGGAAGTAAAGCATTTGTACATATTCCCAAAGAAAAGCGAACTAAGTGGGAATCTCACGCTAAAGAAGGTATCCTGGTAGGCTACAGTGAAACCCAGAAAGGTTATAGGATTCTACACCCAGAAACAAACAAGGTCACAATAAGCAGAGATGTAGTGATTGATGAGAACTTTGTATCACCCAAGTTTTGTGACATCACGCCAGTAGTCCAGCTGAAGTCACAATTACAAGACAACAACAAGGAGGATGTAGAAGTCTGGCTGGATTCTTCAACCACTGAAGGAACAACAGAAAAATCAGAAGAATCTGAAATCAGAAGATCGTCAAGATCAAACAAAGGTATACCAGCTAAACGTCTATCCTACATTGTCAAGACAATCCAGAGGGGAGAGGAATGTCCTGGGCAGGCAGTGTGGACCCAGTGGCACTGCCTGCCCAGGACATTCCTCTCCCCTCTGGATTATTTACATTGGTAAGCGCCCTTTTTTCACTTACGGGTCCTTATTGAACCTTTATATAAATATTGGCTATCGCACTGGCGCACTGATGAT
>JARQOD010005256.1:0-49103 GCA_033576555.1 Oophaga sylvatica | reverse complement strand
CAAAATGGAGGATACCAGAATGTACCGCATCTTTATGGAACTGAAACCACTTCTGAAGAAACGTGCACAAATGGACAGCGACATTTTTTTCTTATCTAAATGCAAAAAGGAGAATCTAATTCCCAAAGGACTCTGGATTACAAACCCAATTCTTCACACCTACAATACCCATTGTGCACAAAACCTTTGTCACAGGACTTCTGAAAGACTAAGGAACCATCTTTTGCATGTCTGCTACAGCATAAGGAGTAAAGTCCAAGGACAATTTGAAACTCTGAGGAAAACACTTACAGAAAGCACAGAGCAAAAATTACAACAATACTATAACAAACTACGGACCTTTCTGATTCAAAACAAGGAAAAGAAACTACACAGATTGCGCCTCCATTCCGGACTCTATACAAACAGATACAAAACAAAACCAAAACCTGACAACTCTGACAACCACTCCATTCCAGACACAAAAGCATCTAACTGTGTCATCAATCTCTCAGATTACAAACCCAACAAGTGGAGCTTGCCGTGCTTTCTAGAGGACTCTCATTTTGTCCTACTAAGGCCCTGGATAAAACCGAACTCTGCAGTGATATGGAACATTTTTTCAGGAGACTGCGCCTGAGGGAATACTTCAATGATACAGAAGATTCAGAAAACACTCGGACTGAAGGAAGAGGGATCCCAATAACCAAGAAGAGGTCAGACTGGACACCTCCACCTGGACGTAACCCTCATTTGGATAAATATATAGACTCATTCAGACATTTGATAAAATCCACCATCATAGCCACCAACAAGAGACAAGCCTCCAACATCAGTGCCCAGGAGAGAAAAGCCATACAGTCTCTGAAAACCAACAAAGAAATCATCATTAAACCTGCTGACAAGGGAGGTGCAATAGTCATGATGAACACATCAGACTATATGAAGGAAGCAAACAGACAACTTACGGACACACGCTACTACAGAAAACTGGAGTCGGACCCTACACAGGACTATTACAAGGAACTAAACAAGTTGGTATCTTGTCTGTCTGACAAATCCATAAGAGCTGATGACCTGATACCAGAAAGTCCAAGAACAGGGACATTCTACATGCTTCCCAAAATCCACAAAGCCGGAAATCCAGGAGGCCGATTATTTCATGTGTGGACACCCTTACTGAGCAGTATCTGGATGGGTAGAGGGTGTTCTTAAACCCCTGGTAAAGGATACACCCAGCTACATTCAGGACACAACTGACCTACTGAATAAACTAGCAGCAATAGGTTCTCTACCAGAAGGAACCATCCTGGCCACCATGGATGTGGAATCTTTGTACTCTAATATCCCACACCAGGATGGATTAAATGCCTGCAAAGTCTTCATGGAAACACCGGAATGATGCTGATTCTGTGGTGAAACTCACAAAATTCATCCTCACCCACAATTACTTCGAATTTGACAACAAGATCTATCTTCAGGAGACTGGCACAGCTATGGGAAGTAAAATGGCTCCACAGTATGCAAATCTTTTCATGGCCAAGCTTGAAAGCGAATTTTTGTCCTCATGCCCATCAGGCCTCGGGCCTACTACCGCTACATTGATGACATTTTAATCATCTGGACGGAGTCTGAACAACAGCTAAAGACGTTCCATGAACAGTTCAATCAATTTCATCCCACCATCAACTTAACACTTAACTACTCCAGCACTGAAATTAACTTTTTAGACACCACCATTAAGCTAAAGAACAATGAAATAGAGACATCCCTGTATCAGAAGCCAATCGACCGTCCAACATATCTTAAATGGGACAGTTTCCATCCAAAACACATAAAAAACTCTATTGTCTACAGCCAAGCCATCAGATACAACTGTATATGTTTCCAACCCCATGGATAGAGATGAACACCTTGGTCGCCTCAGAAAGACTTTTTTGAACCAGGGCTACCATCCAAGAACAATTGAAAACCAAATTACAAGAGCCACCAGAATATCAAGGAATCACCTGCTACATTACAAAGCTAAAGAAGAAAATAACCGGGTGCCTCTAGTGGTCACCTACAATCCAAGTCTGGAGATGCTAAGGGGAGCTGCACGGAAACTACAACCTTTACTACAAAAAGATGCCCGATTACAATCCATATTTCCAGACCCCCCACTACTATGCTTTAGGCAGCCCCCAAATCTAAGAAGCATCATTGTCAGAAGCTCCCTGTCCTCCCCAACAGCTGCAGGTACCTTTCCTTGCAGACAAAAGAAATGCAAAACCTGTACATCTATAATGACCACGGACAGGATAAAGATCCCCAACTCCCATCAGGACTACAAGATACCAGGTACTTTCAGCTGCATCACATCTAATGTGGTGTACCTAATTATATGTACTAAATGTCCAACTGGGGGTCTGTATGTGGGGGAGACCGGGCAAAAACTGAGAACAAGGATGAATTCTCATCGCCACACAATAAGAGAAAGGAGAATGGATTTACCTGTGGCAAAAACACTTTTGTATGCCCGGTCATAGCATGACGGATATGGAATTACTGGTATTAAAATCTAACTTCAAATCTGAGAAGGATAGAAAAGTCTGGGAATATAAACTTATGGTGACCTTTGACACTCTTAGTGCTGGGATGAATATATCCCAGAGTTTTATGACTTTCTACAACAATTAAGGAATCTGCTTCCCTGACCTTTTAGGGTCATCACAACACAATACCAGACCCCAATCAGAGGGTAATAAAACTTTCACTCCTTATCTATGAACTAGTCATATTTATGTTCATCCCTCGCCCATAATGACAGTTCTGCTTCACGTCACATGTCTTACCTATTGCATTATTCCTGTGTCCTCTTGTGTATAAATATGTGATTCTTCAGATTTTGTATTAGTTCAGCCTGATGAAGAGACCTGCGTAGTCTCGAAAGCTTGCGATTTGTTACCATCTTTTCAGTTAGCCATTAAAAGGTATCAACCACTGAGGACTCTCAAGTCTAAATATTTTTCTATCTACTGGCTAACACGGTACGAAGATACACATCTTTCCTATAACTACACCTAAAGATAGATATAGGAAAGCTATCTGCCCCGGAGCAGAACCCCAAAGATAATAGAAAGCCCACGAACATGTAATGGCGGTTAGACAAGAAGAAATACTGACACAGACAGAAAATAGTATGAGCAAACGTTGTGTCACGCTGTATAGCAGATATATATATATGTGATGACAGTAATCTATATCAAAAGGGCAACATACAATATAACATGTGCATAGATATATGATAACATAGAATTACCTGACAGAAAGTCCAGTGGGTCAATACGGAATCCGTTATACGCTGTCTCCGGCTAGAGGGTGACCGGGGTCTATGCTGACCCTAAACTGGGGTCCTAACTAATCCCTCTACCTGGAGGTACTGTTAAAGGTACAGAGGTCCAGGCCACCAGCGTAAACCCTGTCTCCTATCAATCCCTGCCAACTGTAATCTAGTCCTAAGAAGAACCCAGATTACCACCAAAGGGAATGAACAGGTAACGGTTAATGAACAGAAAGACATACAAGAAAGACAAGAAATAAAGTAAATAAAGTCTTACATACAACACTCACACACAGTAGGAACACCTAAGGTCTCAGAGATAAACTATAAGCTATAAGAGTAAAAACAACTAAGGAACTCTTAGCTTAAGTATTCTCAGAACCGATCCAGTCTGCTAGACTACATAAAGGCTTTCACCGGCATCTAACAAGAAGACTGGCAGGTATATGAAGGAATCTAATTAGAACATAATCAAAAGCAGCCGGGCGAGGCTGGACCTAGTCTTAGCAAAGAGCTAGGTAAAATTAACTCCCTCATTACCAAACACAAAGAAACAGCAACTCAGCTGTGAGAAGTCAGAGTGTGTAATCGCGACGATCCTTGTGGCGATACACCCATGACACGTTGGGGCCCAAACTAACTAAATAGAAAAGGATAGGAAGGGTACTTACTGCAATCCCAGAAAACCCTGAAAAGCACCAACTCTACTAATTTCAAAAACACCTGAGATCACACGACCTCTACCACCTAAATTAGTTCTCTGGTGTAACAAAATCAAAACAGCAGCCACTGAAAAAAACTGGAAAAAGCAAAAGTACAAACATCAGTGGCTGAGCTAAACTGAGAGGGCAAAAGCCCCCGGAGGGGACCCTGAAGGCCCCCACAGAAGTGCAGGACAAAATGCAAAAATCAAGCACAAAAACAAAAGAAGAAAATGTCTTATCTGTTAGCAGGAGATGCAGACACGACACAGCAGGCTACAAGGGAAACAGGAATCAAGGATAGAGACCAGAACAATTGATCACCGGCAACCCTGATGGGAAGGTGACTCCCTTATATAAGACCAGTCAGTAACACCTGATTCCCAATCCTCACAATCTTCACAATCTTCACTGGACAGACCAGCACCGCTTGTAACCACCAGAGGAAGCCTCTGCTCAGAACTCATCCCAAGCCCACTCACAACAGTACCCCCCCCTTGAGGAGGGGTCACCGAACCCTCATTTGAGCAACCAGGTCGGTCAGGATGAGTTCTATGGTACGCACGGATGAGTCTCCTAGCATGGATGTCCGAAGCAAACACCCAAGAATTGTCTT
Source organism: Oophaga sylvatica (assembly GCA_033576555.1). Lineage (NCBI taxonomy): Eukaryota > Metazoa > Chordata > Amphibia > Anura > Dendrobatidae > Oophaga > Oophaga sylvatica. The sequence goes on along the minus strand of JARQOD010005256.1, from coordinate 44,485 downwards.
CCTGACCATAACCTCTCCACTTAACCAAATACTGGAGTTTCCGTCTAGAAAAACAAGAATCTAATATTTTCTCAACCACATACTCCAGATTGCCCTCAACCAAAACAGGGTCAGGAGGCACAGCAGCAGGAACCACTGGCTCAACAAACCTCTTCAACAAGGACTTGTGGAACACGTTATGGATCTTAAATGTCCCTGGAAGAAGCAAACGAAAAGAAACAGGATTAAGAATCTCCATGATCTTATAGGGTCCAATGAACCTAGGCTTAAATTTAGGAGATGCTACTCGCATAGGAATATTTTTTGAGGACAACCAGACCAAGTCCCCTACTTTAAACCGAGGACCATCAGTCCTATGCCGGTTAGCAAACCGCTGGGCCCTCTCCTGAGAGAGGGACAACCTCTCCACTACCTGGTCCCAAATCTGTTGCATACGCTCCACAACAGAGTCAACACCTGGACAGACAGAAGCCTCCGTCTGTCCTGAAGAAAATCGAGGGTGAAACCCAGAATTACAGAAAAACGGAGACATCAAAGTGGCAGAGCTAGCCCTATTATTAAGAGCAAACTCAGCCAAAGGCAAAAAAGAGACCCAGTCATCCTGATCAGCAGACACAAAGCATCTTAGATAAGTCTCCAATGTCTGGTTTGTTCTCTCAGTTTGACCATTGGTCTGAGGATGAAATGCCGAGGAGAAAGACAATTGAACACCCAGTTTAGAACAAAAAGTCCTCCAAAATCTGGAAACAAACTGGACTCCTCTGTCAGACACTATGTTCTCAGGAATGCCGTGTAAACGAACCACGTGCTGAAGGAACAACGGCACCAATTCAGAGGAGGAAGGCAACTTAGGTAATGGCACAAGATGTATCATCTTGGAAAACCTATCACAAATCACCCAGATGGCGGTCATTCTCTGAGAAACAGGAAGGTCGGAAATGAAATCCATAGAGATATGGGTCCATGGTCTCTTGGGCACAGGCAATGGCATCAACAAACCACTAGAGCGAGAGCAAGGCTTGGAGCGAGAGCAAGTCCCGCAGGACTGCACAAATTCCCTGACATCCCGAGACAAGGTAGGCCACCAAAAGGACCGACTAACCAAGTCTCTGGTACCAAAAATTCCGGGATGCCCAGCCAACGCGGAACAATGAATCTCAGACATCACACTCTTTTTCCACTGGTCCGGGACAAACAATTTTCCAACAGGGCAGCGCTCGGGCCTATCCTCCTGACACCCTCCAGAGCAAGTCTCAAATTAGGTGAGATGGCGGAAAGAACTACACCCTCTTTCAAAATAACAGAAGGATCAGATAACTCAGGAGAGTCCGCAAGGAAGCTCCTCGAGAGGGCATCCGCCTTAACATTCTTAGTGTCAGGAAGAAAGGAAACCACAAAATTAAAACGTGTGAAAAACAAGGCCACCTGGCCTGTCTAGGATTGAGTCGCTTGGCAGATTCCAGATAAACCAGATTCTTATGGTCAGTAAGGACCACCACCTGATGTTTGGCTCCCTCCAGCCAATGTCTCCACTCTTCAAAAGCCCACTTCATGGCCAATAACTCCCGATTACCCACGTCATAATTACGTTCAGTAGGAGAAAATTTTCGAGAGAAAAAGGCACAAGGGTTACTTTTAGAGGTCTCTGGATCTTTTTGGGACAAAACGGCACCTGCCCCAATTTCAGAGGCATCAACCTCCACCTGAAATCGCAGAGAAACATCAGGCTGCCGTAGAACAGGAGCAGAAGTGAATCTCTGCTTAAGTTCCTGAAATGCAGAGACTGCCTCAGGAGGCCAATTCACCACATCAGAACCCTTTTTGGTCAAATCAGTTAATGGTTTAACAATAACCGAGAAATTACCAATAAATTTACGATAAAAATTGGCAAAACCCAAAAATCTTTGAAGAGCCTTTAATGAAGTAGGTTGGACCCAATCACAGATGGCCTGAACCTTGACCGGGTCCATTTCAATAACAGATGGGGACAAAATGAATCCCAGAAATGAGATCCTCTGTACGCCAAAAAGACACTTTGATCCCTTCACATACATAGCATTCTCTCTCAAAATCTGGAATACAGTTCGAACATGTTTCACATGAGAGTCCCAGTCATTAGAAAAAATCAAGATATCATCCAAATAAACAATCAGAAATTTATCCACAAAATCCCTGAAAATGTCATTCATGAAGGACTGGAAGACAGAAGGAGCATTAGTGAGCCCAAAGGGCATCACAAGGTACTCAAAATGCCCCTCCGGGGTATTGAATGCCGTCTTCCATTCATCCCCGTGCTTAATGCGAATAAGGTTATATGCCCCCTGAGGTCAAGCTTGGTAAACCAAGTAGCGTTTTTCACCCTGGAAAACAGGTCAGAAATCAAGGGTAACGGGTATTGATATTTCACAGTAATATTGTTCAAAAGACGATAATCAATACACGGCCTTAATGAACCATCCTTTTTGGCCACAAAGAAAAAACCGGCACCTAAGGGTGAAGAGGATGGTCTGATATGACCCTTCTCCAATGACTCCTTGATATAAGACCGCATAGCGTCATGTTCAGGTACAGACAAGTTAAAAAGGCGACCTTTAGGGAATTTACTACCAGGCACTAATTCAATAGCGCAGTCATAGCTCCTATGGGGAGGCAAGGATGCAGATTTACTTTCGCTAAATACATCAGAAAAATCAATCAAAAAGTCAGGAACATCCTGAGCCTGGGGGGAGGCAGAAAAAACAGGAGTGTTGGTATTAACACATTGGCAGCCCCAACTGGTTACAGACACAGATTTCCAATCCAAAACAGGATTATGAGACTGTAACCAAGGGAAACCCAGTACGATAATATCATGCAGATTATACAGAACCAAAAATTTGCAGCACTCTTGATGATCAGGTTCAACCCTCATTATCACCTGAGTAGAGAACTGAGGTTTATTCTCAGCCAAAGGGGTAGAATCGATCCCCAGTAGGGGAATAGACTTCTGTAGGGGTATCAAGGGAAACCCACAACGTTTAGCAAAATCATAATCCATCAGGTTAATAGCTGCTCCAGAATCAACGAAAGCCTGAGCAGAAAATGAGGACAGAGAGCATATCAGAGTGACAGTTAATAAAAACTTAGTCTGAACACTACCCAAGACAACTGAGCGTGCAAAACGTCTTCCCCGCTTAGGGCAGACTGAAATAGCATGAGAGGCATCACCACAGTAGAAACATAACCCATTGCGCTTTCGAAACTCATGACGCTGTGCCCCAGACACCACTCTATCACACTGCATGGATTCAGAAGCAGGTTCACAAGGCAACACTATTCCACGCATACTTCTCCGCTCACGCAAACGTCTGTCAATTTGAATCGCTAATGACATAGAATCATTGAGACTAGAGGGGACAGGGAATCCCACCATAACATCCTTTACATTATCTGACAGACCCTTCCGAAAAAGGGCCGCCAAAGCGTCGTCATTCCACTTGGTCAGGACTGCCCACCTACGGAATCTCTGACAGTATAACTCAGCGTCATCAAGCCCCTGATTTAATGCCAACAAGGCTTTTTCAGCTTGATCAGTGACATTAGGCTCATCGTACAATAACCCCAAAGCCTGAAAAAATGCATCAACATCACTCAAAACAGGATCCCCAGGTGTCAGGGAAAAAAGCCCAATCCTGAGGATCGCCGCGCAGGAGAGAGATGACAATTTGAACCTGCTGCGCTGCGTTCCCTGAGGACTTAGATTTTAAGGCAAAAAACAATTTACAATTATTTTTGAAATTCTGAAACTTAGCTTGATCCCCTAAAAACAAATCTGGCATGGGAATCCTAGGTTCCACAACAGGCAACCTAGCAAGATATGCAGCAATACTCTGAACCTCAGTGGCAAGCTGATCCACACGGCCAGACAACTGTGCAAACTCCATTGAGAGAAAAAATCCTCCCCAGCACCCAGAGATACAGAGGTAAAAAAAAAATGCAACAAACAGAAAAATATCTCTGACAACTCTGACAACCGTTTTTTCTTTCACAAATTTTTTCCCTTCTGTGAGTACCATACAATTTTAAATTTTGGGCCGGTGATACTGTTATGTTTCGGTAGCTGAGGAGTGCAGGCAAAAAAGGCAATACACCAGAGCAGTTGGAATCTATGAGATTGCAGTACCCTGACTAACCACAACAACTAGAGGCAGCCGTGGAGCGTTCTACGTTGGTCCTAGACGCCTCGTCACAGCCTGAGAAACTAACTACACCTAAAGATAGAAATAGGAAAGCTATCTGCCCCGGAGCAGAACCCCAAAGATAATAGAAAGCCCCCAAACATGTAATGGCGGTTAGACAAGAAGAAATACTGACACAGACAGAAAATAGTATGAGCAAACGTTGGGGCCCAAACTAACTAAATAGAAAAGGATAGGAAGGGTACTTACTGCAATCCCAGAAAACCCTGAAAAGCACCAACTCTACTAATTTCAAAAAACACCTGAGATCACACGACCTCTACCACCTAAATTAGTTCTCTGGTGTAACAAAATCAAAACAGCAGCCACTGAAAAAAACTGGAAAAAGCAAAAGTACAAACATCAGTGGCTGAACTAAACTGAGAGGGCAAAAGCCCCCGAAGGGGACCCTGAAGGCCCCCACAGAAGTGCAGGACAAAATGCAAAAATCAAGCACAAAAACAAAAAGAAGAAAATGTCTTATCTGTTAGCAGGTGATGCAGACACGACACAGCAGGCTACAAGGGAAACAGGAATCAAGGATAGAGACCAGAACAATTGATCACCGGCAGCCCTGATGGGAAGGTGACTCCCTTATATAAGACCAGTCAGTAACACCTGATTCCCAATCCTCACAATCTTCACAATCTTCACTGGACAGACCAGCACCGCTTGTAACCACCAGAGGGAGCCTCTGCTCAGAACTCATCCCAAGCCCACTCACAACAGGCCAGTTTCACACGTCAGTGGCTCTGGTACGTGTAATGACAGTTTCCTCACATACCGGAGACACGGACACACGTAGACACATTAAAATCAATGTGTCTCTGCACATGTCAGCGTGTTTTCATGGACAGTGTGTCCATGTGGAAAACACTGAGACATGTCAGTGTTCGTGGGAGCGCACGGTCCGCAAAAATGCTGAACACGTGCACACGGAGAACAGTTCACACAGTCCTCCGTGCACACAGACAGCACGAACAGCTACAGTAAGCGCTGTCATCTGCCTGTGGTGCTGAAGCTACTTGTCATTATTCTCCCTGCTCTGCCAGCAACAGCGAGCAGGGAGAATCAATGAAAAACCCGACGTGGGGTCCCCCTTAGGTTTTCAACCAACCTGGCAAAGCTATACAGCTGGGGGCTGCTATTCTCAGGCTGGAAAGGGGCCATGATTATGGCCCCCCCAGCCTAAAAACAGCAGCCCCCAGCTGCCCAGAATAGGCGCATCTATTAGATGCACCTATTCTGGAGCTTTGTTGGGTTCTTCCCACTTGCCCTGTAGAGGTGGCAAGTGAGGTTAATAAAGGGTTAATGCCACCTTGCTATTGTAATGTGGCGTTAAGGCCTCTTTCACACTTCAGTCGTTTGGCGTCAGTCAGAATCCGACATCGTGGCGGATGGGCGGATACGCCAAAAATAGTGAATAACGGAGTCAACAGATCCACTATTTCGGCGTATCCGTTAACGGTTCCGCCAAAATAGCGGATCCGTTGACTCCATCACATCCGTTTTTTTCATCTGTTTCATCCATTTTTTGACGGATCCGTTATTCACATGGGAGGATCTCCATCATGATTGGCTACTGGAAAATATGCTGTACCGTGATTGGCTACTGGAAACTATGGGGAAACTATAAATAGGGTGTTTTTACAACATATAATTTGAAAGGTTGTAGAGCAAGTGGCAGCAATGGAGATTATTTTGGAGAATATGGCGAAGATTTGCGAGGATTTTACAGTGGAGGCTAATCGTTTGGCAAGGATTGTTCAGGAGGAGGAAGCCAGACAGCGGATCCTGCGTCGTCGGTAGAGACGGATGTGGATCCATCCCATAAATGCGAGGCGGAAGACCAGTGGTGTTTATTCCACCTTGTACATGGAATTACGGCAGAACCCAAGCAAGTTTTTCAGCTACGTCAGAAAGCGAGCTGACAATTTCGAGTTTTTGGTTGAACGCATCGAAGATAGAATTAGGAGACAGGACACTGTCCTTCGTTGTGCAATATTACCAGCAGAGGGTCTGATGGTGACAATTCGGTAAGTTTTTTTTACCAAATAATTCTTCCTAATGTGGCAAAATGTATGTTGTTGCTGTTTTTTGTTTTTTTTTGTTGCTGGTGTTTTTTGTTTTTGTTGCTGGAGTTTTTAATTAATTATTTTCTTCTCTTTGTTTTGCAGGTACCGGCTTGGCATTTCAACAATATCCGGGATTGTGAAAGAAACCTGCCAGTCATTGTGGGATTGTTTGCACGAGGAATTCATCCAAGAGCCAACACAGGAGAGATGGCTGGAAATTGCTGCTAATTTCATGGACATCTGCCAGTTCCCAAACTGTGTTGGTGCCGTGGATGGCAAGCACATTAGAATAGTGAAACCAACTGGATCGGGATCTCTATTCTTCAATTACAAGAAATTTTTCTCCATAGTGTTTATGGGCATTGCTGACGCCAGCTGCAAGTTTATTGCTGTGAATATAGGTGCCTATGGGCGTTCAAACGACTCCCAGGTCGTCAAGATGTCGCCGATGGGACGTCGATTATATGGCGATACTTTTCAGTTTCCACCTTCAAGACCACTCCCTGGAACCTCTGGCCCTGCGTTGCCATTTGTCTGTGTTGGAGATGACGCCTTTCAGCTCTCATCTCATTTATTGAAACCCTATGGCAGTCATGGCTTGACACAAAGGAAAAAAATATTCAACTACCGTTTGACAAGGGCCCGAAGAGTTGTTTAATGTGCGTTCGGAATTTTAACAGCGAAATGGAGAGTGCTGCTGACCGCAATAAAACTACAAAGTGAGACTGTTGACGATGTGGTCAAGGCTTGTGTGGTCCTGCACAATTTTGTCATAACCAAAGAAAATTTGTCCATGGATGAAAATATGTCTGCGACCACCTTGCAGGACTACAACAACATAAGTTTTCGGAGTACAGGCTCAGTGTCAAGAATGCGTGACAAGTTTGAGGACTACTTTATGTCACCGGAAGGAAGGGTGGACTGGCAGGATGACATGGTTTAATTTTTTTATTTTTTTTTTCTACTATACCCTGCTTTTCTTTTTTTACCACAAATCTGTATTGTTTGGTATCTGTACCAGAATGTTATTACCTTTATTGATGTGTTATCTGTACCCTAATCTTGGTACCTTTACACCAAGTTGTGTGTGTTATAACCTTTAATGTTTTTACACTTTAAAAAAAAAAAGACATTAATTTTTGAACCAAAATAAATTTTATTATTCAAAAAAATGGTTTCCTTTTTATTTTCAAAAAGAATTTCAAAAATACATTTTCAAAAAGTTATATATACATAAATTTACAGTACTATATACAATATATACATACATTCACAACACTATATACAATATATATATACATTCACAGCACTATATACAGTCATGGCCAAAAGTTTTGGAGAATGACACAAATATTATATTTTCACATGATCTGCTGCCCTCTGGTTTTTATGTGTGTTTGACAGATGTTTTTATCACAGTGTAAGACGGCGGTGTTCACACCGTGCAGTAACTGAGGCAGTGACCCAAGCAAGTCCAAAGTAAACAGCTTTTATTCAGCAACTCACGGGTAAAACAGGAAAAGTCCTCCGGTACGCAGCCGGGTTAACATCAGTCCATAAACACTGGTTGCCGGGGACAACGGCCGCGCCGGGCCGAACAGAGCCTGACTGGTGCAGAGCCGTCCCAGGCCTGGGTTCAGCTACACACAGTCCTGTGGAGCTTTCCTGCAATGCTCCTTGCAGGATCCCAACATAGAACCACACTAATCTTTAGTGCAGGAGTTTTAAAGACCTGTGGCAAAAGCCACTGGAAAACCCGGGTTGGAGGGAGGAGGCCGCCCCACTGCCTCCTGTGACCTCCTCCAAGAAATGAAGGCCCTGCCGGATTTTACTTAATCTGCCTTAGCCAGGTAGTCTGACTAGGTCATTGCTCACCTTCATTCCTGCATTGCAGCCGCAGCTGTGTGTGTGACTGCAATGCACTCCAATGGCTTTAATAGGTCTCTGTACACATTCTGGGGGAAATATAACGTCCCTCGTAAACGATCCCAGTCACTGCCTCACATATTCCCCCCCTCTGTTCAAACTTGTGGGGTTGAACATTTGCCACCATACAGGGTGCCCGGGACAGGGCATCTGCGTTTGCTTGCAACTTCCCAGGGCGATGTTCTACAGAGAAACTGAAATTTTGCAGTGACAGGAACCACCTGGTGACTCGCGCATTCCTCTCTTTTGCATTCCTCATCCATACCAAGGGTGAGTGGTCCGTCACCAAGCGGAACTGACGCCCGAGTAAATAATAACGTAGTGATTCCAAGGCCCACTTAATAGCCAAACACTCCTTCTCTACTACGCTATAGTTTTTCTCCGCCGGGACCAGTTTTCTACTCAAGTAGGTGACCGGGTGCTCTTCACCATTCACTTTTTGTGACAACACCGCCCCTAGTCCTACCTCCGAGGCATCTGTCTGTACAATGAAGGTTTCATTGAAGTTGGGGCTGATGAGGACCGGCTGTCCACACAGGGCCAACTTCATGGACTGGAAGGCTTCTTCTGCCTGAGGGTTCCACCGAACCATTACCGTTTTCTTTCCTTTCAAGAGATCGGTTAGGGCCGCCGTTCACCCGGCAAAATTAGGTATAAACCGGCGGTAATACCCAAGGATGCCAAGGAACGCCCTCACCTGTTTTGTACTCGATGGTTTAGGCCAGTTTTTTATGGCCTCAATTTTACTGATTTGGGGCTTGATAGCTCCTCGGCCTATCACATACCCCAAATATCGAGCTTCCTCCAGCCCTATCGCACATTTTTTTGGGTTTGCCGTTAACCCCGCGGCTCTGAGAGAATCCAGCACCGCTTGTAGATGTGTTAGATGCGTTTGCCAGTCGGTGCTAAATATGATGATATCATCTAGATACGCGGACGCGTATTCCTGATGAGGCTTGAGCACTATGTCCATCATTCTCTGAAATGTAGCCGGGGCCCCATGTAACCCAAAAGGTAAGACCACATAGTGAAATAGACCATCCGGAGTTACGAAGGCGGTCTTCTCCTTCGCCGAATCTGTGAGAGGTACCTGCCAATAACCCTTGGTGAGATCGAGCGTGGTAAAGTACTGGGCCTGCCCAGTCTCTCAATCAGCTCGTCCACCCGGGGCATTGGATAAAGGTCGAACTTTGACACTTCATTCAATTTTCGGAAATCATTACAGAAGCGTAATGATCCGTCTGGCTTTGGAATCAGTACAATGGGGCTAGCCCACTCACTCCGTGATTCCTCTATGACGCCTAACTAAAGCATTTGTTTTACCTCAGCCGAAATTGCTTGCCTCCGGGCTTCGGGCACCCGGTACGGTCTTATTCGCACCCTTACCCCAGGTTCGGTGACAATGTCATGTTGGATAACCGTAGTCCTACCTAGCTCTGAGAACACGTCGGTATTGTTTTGCACCAGGGAGCGAGCCTCCCGTCGCTGCTGTTTAGTGAGGGCATCACTTATCCTGACCTCCCCTTGGATGCTTCCCCTGGCTGAAGGTAGAGAACTCTCTGGTGATATGCCCGGGGTGATGTCTGTAACTAAACACTCTCGATCTTTCCAAGGTTTTAGCAGGTTTATATGGTAAATCTGCTCAGGTTTCCTCCTTCCGGGCTGATACACCGGTAATTTACCTCCCCCACCTTTTCTCGAATCTCATATGGCCCTTGCCACTTGGCCATGAGCTTACTCTTGGCTGTGGGTACCAGTACTAATACCCGATCGCCCTTGTTAAAAGACCTGACTCTGGCTCTTTTATTATATGTGCGCCTCTGGGTTGCCTGGGCATCTAACAGATGTTCTTTCACGATGGGCATGACCGCCGCGATCCGTCCTGCATACTAGCCACGTGTTCAATTATACTCTTATGTGGAGTCGGCTCTTGTTCCCATGTCTCTTTGGCTACGTCCAACAGACCCCTAGGGTGTCTGCCGTACAATAACTCAAAGGGAGAGAACCCTGTGGAAGCCTGGGGTACCTCACGGACAGCGAACATCAAATAGGGTAGCAACATGTCCCAATCCCTTCCATCCTTAGAAATCACCTTTTTTAACATGGACTTGAGGGTTCTATTGAACCTTTCTACTAACCCGTCGGTTTGAGGGTGGTACACCGAGGTGCGCAATTGTTTAATTTTTAGCAGTTTGCACAGTTCTCTTGTCACCTTGGACATAAAGGGGGTCCCCTGATCCGTCAGGATCTCCTTAGGTAGTCCCAGGCGACAGAACATGGCAAACAGTTCTCGGGCAATAAGTTTTGCCGAGGTGTGGCGTAGTGGTATAGCCTCCGGGTACCGGGTGGCATAGTCGACGACCACCAGTATGTGTTGGTGGCCACGGGCGGATTTTACAATGGGCCCTACCAAATCCATTGCAATCCGTTCAAAAGGTACCTCTATTATTGGCAGGGGTACCAATGGACTACGGAAACTTGCAGTGGGTGAGGTCAACTGACATTCAGGGCAGGATTCGCAGTACCTTTTGACCTCCGCGTAAACTCCAGGCCAAAAGAACCGCTGCAAGATACGTTCTAGAGTTTTTTTTTCCCCTAAGTGGCCCCCAGCAAGTGTGAGTGTGCCAAATCTAGAATCACCCTACGATACGACTGAGGTGCTACCAACTGTTCCACAACCTCGTCCCTGATTTTATCTACCCTATAAAGCAACTCTCCACTGACTACCATGCGTGGGAATACCGTATCTGCATTGGGCTGTTGGGCTACGCCGTTTACCTCTAGCACCCTTTCCCGCGCCTGAGTCAGAGTGGGATCTTGTAGCTGAGCTGTCCCAAACGTGGCCCTGGACACTTCCAGCTCGGGAATCGATGCGGTCTCCTCCACCTCTCCTGCCAGCACCTCTAAGGGAAACCTATCGGGGTCACACTCTATCCCTATATGGGACACCCCTACGGCATGTTCGTCGGGTACAGCATCTGTAATACATCTTACCAGGGGAGAATGGATTTTGTTTTTCCACAGAGTCCAGAACAGGGGCAAGTCTCTTCCCAACACAGACCCATAGGGAGATTTTTTACCACTCCCACCACATGTTTTATGTCTCCACATGGCGTGGACAAAACTACCTCCGTAGTTGGATAGTCTCGGAGGTCCCCATGGATACATACAACCCCGACTTGCCGTCCGCTGTGGTTGTCTCCTGCCACCAGTGACCCATGTACCAGAGTCACGAGGCTCCCTGAGTCCAGGAGAGCCTCCGTAGGGTACCCATTAACCAGTACCTGGCATAGTTGGAGTTCAGTGTCCTGGGGGTCGAGGGTTGCTGTGCAGACGATCTGGGCATACATTGAGACCCGGCGGCTATATCCGCAGTCCATGGGTTCCGTAGTCAGGGGACAATTAGCCATCACATGTCCCGTCCCTGACACCGCCAGCACCTAAGGGTGGAAGTACTGTTAGGTCTTATGACAGTCTGGGAGGGAACCGGTCTCCTGCCACTCTCACTCCGGGGTTCCCCTTCAGCACGGGTACGGTGCTGACTGTCCCCAGCAGAGGGACGCGACCCCTTTCCCGATTCCGGGGTTGGCAGGGATCGGCGTGACAGCCGAGAGGGGGCGGAGTCTCGAATAAAGTCTTGAGTGGCGGAGTAGCGCTCGATCAAACTGACTACCTGGTCGAGTGTGCCGGGGTCGCCTTGCCCCACCCAACGTTGGATAGCAGCCGGCAGAGTCCTTACCAGCCGGTCAACCACCACCCTCTCCACCATCTGGGCTGGAGACAAAGTCTCTGGCTGGAGCCACTTCTTTACCAGCTGCAGGAGGTCATAAGCCTGAGACCGCGCGGGTCGTGTCTCCACATAGGCCCATGAAAATACACGCTGAGCCCTCACGTATGTATTAACCCCCAGTCGGGCAAGGATCTCACCTTTGAGCCTCTGGTAGTCCTGGGCGTCCTCCCGACTGAGATCGAAGTAGGCCTTTTGTGCATCGCTGACCAGAAACGGAGCTACTACTTCTGCCCACTGGCCGGCGGGTAGGTTTTCCCGCTCCGCTGTGCGCTCATAAACTGTCATGAAAGCTTCCACGTCATCCTCCGGTCCCATCTTCCTCAACGCTGAGCGAACCCTGTCTCGGGCCTCGCGACGTTCAGGGGCTGGTGCCGTCGAGGTCTCCCGCAGTGCAGAAATCTGTTGCAGCAACAGTTCGTTTGTTTTTTGCTGCTGCTGGTACAATAGCTGCTGTTGCTCATTGTGCCGTTGCTCCCGCTCCTGCTGTTGCCGCTGGAGACTCAGGTACTGCTCCTGCTGTTGTCGCTGAGACTGCAGCTGCTGCTGTTGTGTAATTACCAGCTGCTTTACCAGCTCCTCCATTTTGTCCACGGGTTGAGGCTGAAAAGTGGCCGGCCGGATTGAGGTCATGAAGCTGCCGGTGGGGGTATACCTCAGTCACAATGCCCGCATTCTCCAACCAATTGTAAGACGGCGGTGTTCACACCGTGCAGTAACTGAGGCAGTGACCCAAGCAAGTCCAAAGTAAACAGCTTTTATTCAGCAACTCACGGGTAAAACAGGAAAAGTCCTCCGGTACGCAGCCGGGTTAACATCAGTCCATAAACACTGGTTGCCGGGGACAACGGCCGCGCCGGGCCGAACAGAGCCTGACTGGTGCAGAGCCGTCCCAGGCCTGGGTTCAGCTACACACAGTCCTGTGGAGCTTTCCTGCATGCTCCTTGCAGGATCCCAACATAGAACCACACTAATCTTTAGTGCAGGAGTTTTAAAGACCTGTGGCAAAAGCCACTGGAAAACCCGGGTTGGAGGGAGGAGGCCGCCCCACTGCCTCCTGTGACCTCCTCCAAGAAATGAAGGCCCTGCCGGATTTTACTTAATCTGCCTTAGCCAGGTAGTCTGACTAGGTCATTGCTCACCTTCATTCCTGCATTGCAGCCGCAGCTGTGTGTGTGACTGCAATGCACTCCAATGGCTTTAATAGGTCTCTGTACACATTCTGGGGGAAATATAACGTCCCTCGTAAACGATCCCAGTCACTGCCTCACAACAGACAGAAATATAATAATTGCAAACATATGAGTAACAAAACCTTATGTTGACAGTTAGAATGAGTTAATGCAGCAAGTCAATATTTGCAGTGTGACCCTTCTTCTTCAGGACCTCTGCAATTCTCCCTGGCATGCTCTCAATCAACTTCTGGACCAAATCCTGACTGATAGCAGTCCATTCTTGCACAATCAATGCTTTCATTTTGTCAGAATTTTTAGGTTTTTGTTTGTCCACCTGTCTCTTGATGATTGACCACAAGTTCTCAATGGGATTAAGATCTGGGGAGTTTCCAGGCCATGGACCCAAAATCTCTATGTTTTGTTCCCTGAGCCATTTAGTTATCTCCTTTGCTTTATGGCAAGGTGCTCCATCATGCTGGAAAAGGCATTGTTGATCGCCAAACTGCTCTTGGAGGGTTGGGAGAAGTTGCTCTTGGAGGACATTCTGGTACCATTCTTTATTCATGGCTGTGTTTTTAGGCAAGACTGTGAGAGAGCGATTCCTTTGGCTGAGAAGCAACCCCACACATGAATGGTTTCAGGATGCTTAACAGTTGGCATGAGACAAGACTGGTGGTAGCGCTCACCTTGTCTTCTCCGAATGAGGCGTTTTCCTGATGTCCCAAACAATCGAAAAGGGGATTCATCAGAGAAAATAACTTTACCCCAGTCCTCAGCAGTCCACTGCCTGTACCCTTTGCAGAATATCAGTCTGTCCATGATGTTTTTTCTGGAGAGAAGTGGCTTCTTTGCTGCCCTCCTTGAGACCAGGCCTTGCTCCAAGAGTCTCCGCCTCACAGTGCGTGCAGATGCACTCACACCTGCCTGCTGCCATTCCTGAGCAAGCTCTGCACTGCTGGTAGCCCGATCCCGCAGCTGAAACACTTTTAAGAGACGGTCCTGGCGCTTGCTGGTCTTTCTTGGGGCCCTGAAGCCTTTTTGGCAACAATGGAACCTCTCTCCTTGAAGTTCTTGATGATGCGATAGATTGTTGACTGAGGTGCAATCTTTCTAGCTGCGATACTCTTCCCTGTTAGGCCATTTTTGTGCATTGCAATGATGACTGCACGTGTTTCTTTAGAGATAACCATGGTTAACAGAAGAGAAACAATGATGCCAAGCACCAGCCTCCTTTTAAAGTGTCCAGTGGTGTCATTCTTACTTAATCATGACAGATTGATCTCCAGCCATGTCCTCATCAACACCCACACCTGTGTTAATGGAGCAATCACTGAAAAGAGGTTAGCTGGTCCTTTTAAGGCACTGCTGCAATGATGTTGAAATGTGTTTTGTGGATAAAGTTCATTTTCTAGCCAAATATTGACTTTGCAAGTAATTGCTGTTAAGCTGATCACTCTTTAACATTCTGGAGTATATGCAAATTGCCATTAGAAAAAGTGAAGCAGTAGACTGTAAAATTTAATATTTGTGTCATTCTCAAAACTTTTGGCCATGACTGTACAATATATACATGCATTAACAGCACTATATACATATTTACATAGAGGTGTAGTTTTGGGTGGAGATACTAGCGGAGGTGCTGACAGGGCGGACCACACGTCGATAGTGGGGGACGGAACAGCAGGTTGGGTAGGATCAGAAGTGGAGGGAAAAACATGAGGTTGGGAAGGGAGTTGAGGGGCAGATGAGGTTTGTGGGAGGAACGGTGAAGGTGTTGGTGGGATGGGGTACGGTGAAGTTAAGGGTGAAAACTGAAAGGGGAACTAAAATACTGGGAATAATGAAATGGGGAAGGAGTGGTAGGAGGATGGGCGGCAGCTGGATGTGCGGCAGCTGGATAGCCGGCAGCTGGATGGGTGGCAGGTTGAAGTGGGGAAGGTGTTGGAATTGGTGGGTAGGTGGATGGGATTGGGACATTGCCTGCACTAGAAAAGTGTGGCAGCCTTGCATCACATGCATCTGCAGGTCAGGGGTTAGATTTTCCATGTGCTTGAGTACTGACTGAAAAAAAACCAGTGTCTCGGCGACAAGTTTGCATCTGACTGCATCCTATCAATTTTACTGCTGCTCAATAGACTGAACCCAGCAGTAACTTGATCATTTAAAAGTCTGATCGTGTTTTGAAAGGATGCATTCAGATGCAAAAAATCTGATGCATAGCTCCTTTCCTGACCTCTGTGGCGCTGCTGTCTAGGTGTGGCGGCAGTGTCAGCAGGGTAGGGTAAAGGGAACTGTTATGAATGTGCTAGAGATGGTTTCTGAGCAGAGGCTCCCTCTGGTGGTTACAGACAGTACTGAACCTTCCAGCGAGGAATGGCAATCTGGGATCACTGACTGGACTGATATAAGGGAGGTTCCCTCCCATGATGGTCGCCGGTGATCAATTGTTCTTGTCTCAATTGTGGTTCCTGGTTCATTTGGAAGCTTGCTGGAGTCTTGCCTGCATCTCTGCTTTCAGATAAGATATTTTCTGCTCTTTTTTTGTGCTTGCTTTTTGCATAGTTTTCTGCACTTTTGTGGAGGTCAGCCGGGTCCCTTCCTGGGGCCTGTGCTCCTCTCAGTTTATCTGTAGACACTGTTATTTGTTCATTTGCTTTTTCCTGTTTTTTCAGTGGCTGCGGCTTAGTTTTGTTACACCAGAGATCTGATTTAGGTGGTGGAGATCGTGTGATCTCAGGTGTTTTTGCAATCAGAAGAGTTGGTATTTTTTAGGGTTTTTTGTTGGATTGCAGTCAGAATTCTTTCCTGTACTTTTCTGTCTAGACAGATTGGGCCCCATTCTATTTTCTGTCTGTGTCCGTGCTTTCTTCTTGTCTAACCGCCATTACATGCTTGGGGGCTTCCTATTTTCTTTGGGGATCTGCTCCGGGGCAGATAGCTTTCATCTTTCTGCCTTTAGGTGTAGTTATCTCTCAGGCTGTGACGAGGCGTCTAGGATCAACGTAGGAACGCTCCACGGCTACCTCTAGTTGTGTGGTTAGTTCAGGTTACTGCAATCCAATAGGTTCCAGCCTCTCTGGTGTATTGCCGATTTTGCTTTTTCTCCTCAGCTACCTAAACATAACATTATCACCGGCCCAAACTGAAAATTATATGGTACTCACAGAAGGGAAAAATAGTGTGGAAAGAAAAAAAAACAGTTGTCAAAGTTGTCAGAGATTTTTTTTTTCTGTTTGTTGCATTTTTTCCCTCTTTTTCACTGGGTGCTGAGGAGGATTTTTTTTCTCTCAATGGAGTTTGCACAGTTGTCTGGCCGTGTGGATCAGCTTGCCACTGAGGTTCGGAGTATTGCTACCTATCTTGCTAGGTTGCCGGTTGTGGAACCTAGGATTCCCATGCCAGATTTGTTTTTGGGGGATCGGGCTAAATTTCTAAATTTCAAAAATAACTGTAGAAAAATATTTAGAGTTGAGAGTCCTCAGTGGTTGATACCTTTTAATGGCTAACTGAAAAGATGGTAACAAATTGCAAGCTTTCGAGACTACTCAGGTCTCTTCATCAGGCTGAACTAATACAAAATCTGAAGATTTTGTATTAGTTCAGCCTGATGAAGAGACCTGAGTAGTCTCGAAAGCTTGCAATTTGTTACCATCTTTTCAGTTAGCCATTAAAAGGTATCAACCACTGAGGACTCTCAACTCTAAATATTTTTCTATCTACTGGCTAACATGGTACGAAGATAATCATCTTTACTGTATCAAAAATAACTGTAAGTTGTTTTTTGCCTTAAAACCTAAGTCCTCGGGGAGCGCAGCACAGCAGGTTCAAATTGTCATCTCTCTCCTGCGTGGCGACCCTCAGGATTGGGCTTTTTCCCTGACACCTGGGGATCCTGTTTTGAATGATATTGATGTATTTTTTCTGGCTCTGGGGTTATTGTACGATAAACCTAAAGTCACTGATCAAGCTGAAAAAACCTTGTTGGCATTAAATCAGGGTCTTGAAGACGCTGAGTTGTACTGTCAGAAATTCCGAAAGTGGGCAATCCTGACCAAATGGAATGATGATGTTTTGGCAGCCCTTTTTCGGAAGGGGCTGTCAGAGAATGTAAAGGATGTTATGGTGGGATTCCCTGTCCCCTCTGGTCTCAATGATTCTATGTCATTAGCTATTCAAATTGACAGACGTTTGCGTGAGTGCAAAGGTATGCGTGAGATGGTGTTGCCTTGTGAGCCAGCTCCTGGGCCCATGCAGTGTGATGGAGTGACTTCTGGGGCTCAGCGTCATGAGTTTCGAAAGCGCAATGGGTTATGTTTCTCCTGTGGTGACGCCTCTCATGCTCTTTCCGTCTGCCCTAAGCGGGGAAGATGTTTTGCACGCTCAGTTGTCTTGGGTAGTGTTCAGATTAAATTTCTGTTGACTGTTACCCTGATTTGCTCCCTGTCCACATTTTCTGCTCAGGCTTTTGTTGATTCAGGAGCAGCTATTAACCTGATGGATTTGACTTTGCCAAACGTTGTGTGTTTCCCATGATACACCTGCGGAAGTCTATTCCCCTACTGGGCATTGATTCCACCCCTTTGGCGGAGAATAAACCCCAGTTTTCTACTCAGATGATAATGAGGGTTGAACCAGATCATCAGGAGAGTTGCAAATTTCTGGTGCTGCATAATCTGTATGACATTATTGTACTAGGTTTCCCTTGGTTACAGTCTCATAATCCTGTTTTGGATTGGAAATCTGTGTCTGTGACCAGTTGGGGCTGCCAATGTTTAATACTGACACTCCTGTTTTTTCTGCCTCTCCCCAGTCTCAGGATGTTCCTGACTTTTTGACTGATTTTTCGGATGTATTTAGTGAAAGTAAATCTGCATCCTTGCCCCCTCACAGGAGCTATGATTGCGCTATTGAATTAGTGCCTGGTGGTAAATTTCCTAAAGGTCGCCTTTTTAACTTGTCAGTACCTGAACACGATGCTATGCGATCTTATATCAAGGAGTCATTGGAGAAGGGTCATATCAGACCATCCTCTTCACCCTTGGGCGCCGGTTTTTTCTTTGTGGCCAAAAAGGATGGTTCGTTGAGGCCGTGTATTGATTATCGCCTCCTGAATAAGATCACTGTGAAGTATCAATATCCATTACCCTTGATTTCTGACCTGTTTTCCAGGGTGAAAAGTGCTAGTTGGTTTACCAAGCTTGACCTCAGGGGGGCGTATAACCTTATTCGCATTAAGCACGGGGATGAATGGAAGATGGCGTTTAATAACCCAGAGGGGCATTTTGAGTACCTAGTGATGCCCTTTGGGCTCACTAATGCTCCTTCCGTCTTCCAATCCTTCATGAATGATATTTTCAGGGAGTTTGTGGATAAATTTCTGATTGTTTATTTGGATGATATCTTGATTTTTTCCAATGACTGGGACTCTCATGTGAAACATGTTCGGACTGTGTTCCAGATTTTGAGAGAGAATACACTGTATGTGAAGGGATCAAAGTGTCTTTTTGGCGTACAGAAGGTCTCATTTCTGGGATTCATTTTGTCTCCGTCTGTTATTGAAATGGACCCGGTCAAGGTTCAGGCCATCTGTGATTGGGTCCAACCTACTTCATTAAAGGCTCTTCAGAGATTTTTGGGTTTTGCCAATTTTTATCGTAAATTTATTGGTAATTTCTCCTGTATTGTTAAACCATTGACTGATTTGACCAAAAAGGGTTCTCATGTGGTGAATTGGCCTCCTGAGGCAGTTTCTGCGTTTCAGGAACTTAAGCAGAGATTCACTTCTGCTCCTGTTGTACGGCAGCCTGATGTTTCTCTACCGTTTCAGTTGGAGGTTGATGCCTCTGAAATTGGGGCAGGTGCCGTTTTGTCCCAAAGAGATCCAGAGACCTCTAAGAGTAACCATTGTGCCTTTTTCTCTCGAAAATTTTCTCCAACTGAACGTAATTATGACGTGGGTAATCGGGAGTTATTGGCCATGAAGTGGGCCTTTGAAGAGTGGAGACATTGGCTGGAAGGAGCCAAACATCAGGTGGTGGTCCTCACGGACCATAAGAACCTGGTTTATCTCGAATCAGCCAAGCGACTTAATCCTAGACAGGCCAGGTGGGCCTTGTTTTTCACACGTTTTATTTTTGTGGTTTCTTTTCTTACTGGCACTAAGAATGTTAAGGCTGATGCCCTCTCGAGGAGTTTCTTTGCGGACTCTCCTGAGTTATCTGATCCTGCTGTTATTTTGAAAGAGGGTGTAGTACTTTCCGCCATCTCGCCCAATTTGAGACTGGCTCTGGAAGGGTGTCAGGAGGATAAACCTAAGCGCTGCCCTATTGGGAAATTGTATGTCCCAGACCAGTGAAGAAGAGTGTGATGTCTGAGATTCATTGTTCCGCGTTGGCTGGTCATCCCGGGATTTTTGGTACCAGAGACTTGGTTGAGTCGGTCCTTTTGGTGGCCTACTTTGTCTCGTGACGTCAGGGAATTTGTGCAGTCCTGTGGGACTTGCTCTCGTTCCAAGCCTTGCTCTCGCTCTAGTGGTTTGTTAATGCCATTACCGGTGCCCAAGAGGCCATGGACCCATATCTCTATGGATTTTATTTTCGACCTCCCTGTTTCTCAGAAAATGACCGCTATCTGGGTAATTTTGTGCCATTACCTAAGTTACCTTCCTCCTCCGAATTGGTGCCTTTGTTCCTTCAGCACGTGGTTCGGTTACATGCCATTCCGGAGAACATCTTTCTGACAGAGGAGTCCAGTTTGTTTCCAGATTTTGGAGGACATTTTGTTCTAAACTTGATGTTCAATTATCTTTCTCCTCTGCATTTCATCCTCAGACCAATGGAGAAACCGAGAGAACAAACCAGACCTTGGAGACTTATTTGAGATGTTTTGTGACTGCTGATCAAGATGACTGGGTCTCTTTTTTCCTTTGGCTGAGTTTGCTCTTAATAATAGGGCTACCTCTGCCACCTTGATGTCTCCATTTTTCTGCAATTCCGGGTTTCACCCTCGATTTTCTTCGGGACAGGCGGAGGCTTCTGTCTGTCCGGGTGTTGACTCTGTTGTGGAGCGTATGCAGCAGATTTGGAACCAGGTAGTGGAGAGGTTGTCTCTCTCTCAGGAGAAGACCCAACGGTTTGCCAACCGGCATAGGACTGATGGTCCTCAATTTAAAGTGGGGGACTTGGTTTGGTTGTCCTCAAGAAATATCCCTATGAGGGTTGAATCTCCAAAGTTTAAGCCTAGGTTCATTGGACATTATAAGATCATGGAGATTCTTAATCCTGTTTCCTTCCCTTTGCTTCTTCCAGGGACATTTAAGATCCATAACGTGTTCCACAAGTCCTTATTGAAGATGTTTGTCGAGCCAGTGGTTCCTATGGCTGCGCCTCCTGACCCTGTTTTGGTTGAGGGAATCTGGAGTATGTGGTTGAGAAAATATTGGATTCTCGTTTTTCTAGACAGAAACTTCAGTATTTGGTTAAGTGGAGAGGTTATGGTCAGGAGGACAATTCTTGGATGTTTGCTTCGGACATCCATGCTAGGAGACTGATCCGTGCCTATCACCGAGCTCATCCTGATCGGCCTGGTTGCACAAGTGAGGGTTCGGTGACCCCTCCTCAAGGAGGGGTACTGTTATGAATGTGCTAGAAATGGTTAGTGAGCAGAGGCTCCCTCTGGTGGTTACAGACAGTATTGAACCTTCCAGCGAGGAATTGCAATCTGGGATCACTGACTGGACTGATATAAGGGAGGTTCCTTCCCATGTTGGTCGCCGGTGATCAATTGTTCTTGTCTCAATTGTGGTTCCATTTGAAAGTTTGCTGGAGTCTTGCCTGCATCTCTGCTTTCAGATAAGATATTTTCTGCTTTTCTTTTTGTGCTTGCTTTTTGCATAGTTTTCTGCACTTTTGTGGAGGTCAGCCGGGTCCCCTCCTGGGGCCTGTGCTCCTCTCAGTTTATCTGTAGACACTGTTATTTGTTAATTTGCTTTTTCCTGTTTTTTCAGTGGCTGCGGCTTAGTTTTGCTACACCAGAGATCTGATTTAGGTGGTGGAGATAGTGTGATCTCAGGTGTTTTTGCAATCAGAAGAGTTGGTATTTTTTAGGGTTTTTGTTGGATTGCAGTCAGAATTCTTTCCTGTACTTTTCTGTCTAGACAGATTGGGCCCCAGCGTTTGCTTATTCTATTTTCTGTCTGTGCCCGTGCTTTCTTCTTGTCTAACCGACATTACATGTTTGGGGGCTTCCTATTTTCTTTGGGGATCTGCTCCGGGGCAGATAGCTTTCATCTTTCTGCCTTTAGGTGTAGTTATCTCTCAGGCTGTGACGAGGTGTCTAGGATCAACGTAGGAACGCTCCACGGCTACCTCTAGTTGTGTGGTTAGTTCAGGTTACTGCAATCCAATAGGTTCCAGCCTCTCTGGTGTATTGCCATTTTTGCTTTTTCTCCTCAGCTACCTAAACATAACAGGTAACTCCAACTCATCACCTGCAGCTTCATGTGACGAAGTCTGCCGTGCTTCTCCAGTGCTGGTGGATGGGGCGTAGGTACCTGACAAGAGGGAAGGTGCAGAGGGGTCGGGTCTATCGACGTGGTCCCCGGTGGTGGACTCATGAGGGATCGCTCCAGAGGAAACCAACTTAGAAGCAGGCTCCAGAGTGCTGCAAACAGTGCTGTCAAAGAAAAAAAAAAAAAAAGTTAATATGTTTATATTACATTGCCCTTGATGAAATAATAAAATAAGGTTAGACACGTTAAACATTTTTCATACATAAATCGGGTGTGAAATATTTACCTTCTGCTGACCATCGTTGATCGCAGTAACGACAGGGCTCTGGCGTATTTGTACCTGCTCCTGCTTCCTGATGATCCACTCGGAGCCTGCATCTCCTTGTTAAATTCCCTCTTGAAGCGATCCCTGAGTGACCGCTACCGTGTGATAACCCGGTCACCTGGAAATTAAAAGAAAATATTGGTTTTAGTATACAACACATTACATTCTGCAACCTTCATTACTGAACTGTGAATACTTACGCGCAAGATCCTTGTCTCGAGCATCGAGTTCCCCCCAGTTCTCCATCACCAGGCTGCATACTTCCTCCCATAGCCGTCGGGTGATGACTTGGTCAGCATGGCGGCGGTCAGCCATATTCCACAGCGCCTCCCGATCTTGGACCTCTTGGATGAGGGGGTCAACGTCGATCCCTCCACCATCCTCACCATCTGTATCGGGAGCATACTGTGAAGCCTGTGGAGAAAAGAAAAAAATTTTTTAAGCAACATGAAGTAAAAAAAATGTAGCAAACACAAAACTAAAAAAGTGTACTTACTTTCTGACCGCCGCGACGATCATGCCGACGACCATGGGAGGTCCTTGGAGGAACTCTCCTACGATACCTGGATTGTGAAGACTATAAAACAGAAAAAAAAAATTAAGTGCATGGAATGGCGGTATGTTTTGTGTGTGCTGTGATCACTGTTTGTGTTGTGTAACAATGTGATGTGAGGATCTACCTGTGAAAAAATTACACTCTGCGCGCCCACTCCTGGTATTTCTCCACCCTGACCGTCTCCTTCTGAAAGCCCCTCTGCTTCAGCTTCCTGTGAAAACAGAATAATTGCATATAGGTTTGCAAATAATGTTATCAGAGAAAGCAAAAAATAATAATTACCTCAGTTCGCCTACGCTGTAGCGGGGGGCTCCCAGAAGAAGACATACTGGCTACAACTGGTCCTGACTGGGTCCTTCAAGTCTGCAAGTATAAAGACTATTCAGCAACTAGACAAAAGAGAGAAAAGCTCAATTGCCAATATACTTACATCACTCTAAACTTGGTGCCTGGCAGACTTTATCCTCTCGGCCTAGCAGACTGTCCTCTCAGCCTAGCAGACTGTCCTCTTGGCCTAGCAGACGTGTCCTCCAAGTTATCTGCAAGTATAAAGCCAATTTAGCAAATATACTAAAGTTATAAAAGCTCAATTGACAATATACTTACATCACTCTAAACTTGGGCCTGGCAGACTGTCCTCTCGGCGTGGCAGACTGTCCTCTCGGCGTGGCAGACTGTCTCCTCCATGTAATCTGCAAGCATAAAGCTAATTAAGCAACCATACAAAAGAGATAAAAGCTCAATTGACAATATACTTACATCACTCTAAACTTGGGCCTGGCAGACTGTCTCCTAGAAGTAATCTGCAAGCATAAAGACACTTAAAACATTGATACCCAAAAATAATAAAAAGATTACTTGCGTGGTTTTACTACGCCGTCTTTTACATCCTCTTGATACGCAATGCACAAGCTACAGAACCCTCCACCTCCTGTTTCACCCCTACCCAAAAAAAACATTTCTAAACACCAACCCCCTTCCAACTTTAGTTACCTACCCCCATAACCTTTGTATCCACCTTTGTATACACCCCATTAATGACCTTTGTATATCTTTGTATACACCCATTACCTTTGTATCCACCTTTGTATACACCCCATTAATGACCTTTGTATACCTTTGTATACACCCATAACCTTTGTATACCTTTGTATACACCCCATTACCTTTGTATACCTTTGTATACACCCCATTACCTTTGTATACACCCCATAACCTTTGTATACCTTTGTATACACCCCATAACCTTTGTATACACCCCATTACCTTTGTATACACCCCATAACCTTTGTATACCTTTGTATACCTTTGTATACACCCATTACCTTTGTGTACCATTGTATGCACATCATAACCTTTGTATACCTTTGTATACACCCCATTACCTTTGTGTACCTTTGTATACATCCCATAACCTTTGTACAGTTAGGTCCATAAATATTTGGACAGAGATAACATTTATCTAATTTTGGTTCTAGACATTACCACAATGAATTTGAAACAAAACAAATCAGATGCAGTTGAAGTTCAGACTTTCAGCTTTCATTTGAGGGTATCCACATTAAAATTGGATGAAGGGTTTAGGAGTTTCAGCTCCTTAACATGTGCCACCCTGTTTTTAAAGGGACCAAAAGTAATTGGACAATTGACTCCAAGGCTATTTCATGGACAGGTGTGGGCAATCCCTTCATTATATCATTCTCAATTAAGCAGATAAAAGGGCTGGTGTTGATTTGAGGTGTGGTGTTTGCATTTGGAAGGTTTAGCTGTGAAGGAAACATGCGGTCAAAGGAGCTCTCCATGCAGGTGAAACAAGCTATCCTTAAGCTGCAAAAAACAGAAAAAAACCCATCCGAGAAATTGCTACAACTTTAGGAGTGGCAAAATCTACAGTTTGGTACATTCTGAGAAAGAAAGAAAGCACTGGTGAACTCATCAATGCAAAAAGACCTGGGCGCCCACGGAAGACAACAGCTGTGGATGATCGCAGAATACTCTCCATGGTGAAGAGAAACCCCTTCACAACAGCCAACCAAGTGAACAACACTCTCCAGGAGGTAGGCGTATCAATATCCAAATCTACCATAAAGAGAAGACTGCATGAAATTAAATACAGAGGGTTCACTGCACGGTGCAAGCCACTCATAAGAATCAAGAATAAAAAGGCTAGGCTGGACTTTGCTAAAAAACATCTAAAAAAGCCAGCACAGTTCTGGAAGAACATTCTTTTGACAGATGAAACCAAGATCAACCTCTACTAGAATGATGGAAAGAGAAAAGTATGGCAAAGGCATGGTACAGCTCATGATCCAAAGCATACCACATCATCTGTAAAACATGGCGGAAGCAGTGTGATGGCTTGGGCATGCATGGCTGCCAGTGGCACTGGGTCACTAGTGTTTATTGATGATGTGACACAGGACAGAAACAGCCGAATGAATTCTGAGGTATTCAGAGCCATACTGTGTGCTCAGATCCAGCCAAATGCAGCCAAACTGATTGGTCGTCGTTTCATACTACAGATGGACAATGACCCAAAACATAAAGCCAAAGCAACCCAGGAGTTTATTAAAGCAAAGAAGTGGAATATTCTTGAATGGCCAAGTCAGTCACCTGATCTCAACCCAATTGAACATGCATTTCACTTGTTAAAGACTAAACTTCAGACAGAAAGGCCCACAAACAAACAACAACTGAAAACCACCGCGTGAAGGCCTGGCAGAGCATCAAAAAGAAGGAAACACAGTGTCTGGTGATGTCCATGAGTTCAAGACTTCAGGCAGTCATTGCTAACAAAGGGTTTTCAACCAAGTACTAGAAATGAACATTTATATTTACAATTATTTAATCTGTCCAATTACTTTTGGTCCCTTTAAAAACAGGGTGGCACATGTTAAGGAGCTGAAACTCCTAAACCCTTCATCCAATTTTAATGTGGATACCCTCAAATGAAAGCTGAAAGTCTGAACTTCAACTGCATCTGATTTGTTTTGTTTCAAATTCATTGTGGTAATGTCTATAACCAAAATTAGATAAATGTTGTCTCTGTCCAAATATTTATGGACCTAACTGTATACCTTTGTATACATCCCATTACCTTTGTGTACCTTTGTATACACCCCAATACCTTTGTATAAACCTTTGTATACACCGCATAAATTTTAGATCCACATTTTGAAAACAATACACCTATTTATACCCTGTGTGGTATACCAATAATAACACCAAAAAACTATGTTTGAAATTATACTACGGACAGTTTTTTTAGACAGTTTTTATTGTAATGAATGGGTTTTTTTTAACTTTTTTTTGGTGTCAAGTTGAAGCTACACTGCTCTTTATTTAACCCCTTCACCCCCAAGGGTGGTTTGCACGTTAATGACCGGGCCAATTTTTACAATTCTGACCAGTCTCTTTATGAGCTTATAACTCTGGAACGCTTCAACAGATCTTCGCGATTCTGAGAATGTTTTCTCGAGACATATTGTACTTCACGTTAGTAGTAAAATTTCTTCGATATAACTTGCGTTTATTTTTGAAAAAAATGCAAATATGGCGAAAATTTTGAAAATTTTGCAATTTTCAAACTTTGAAGTTTTATTCCCTAAAAAAAGAGAAATATGTCACACAAAATAGTTAAGAAATAAAATTTCCCACATGTCTACTTTACATCAGCACAATTTTGGAATCAAAATTTTTTTTTCTTAGGAAATTATAAGGGTTAAAAGTTGACCACGATTTCTCATTTTTACAACAAAATTTACAAAGCATTTTTTTTAGGGACCACCTCATATTTGAAGTCACTTTGAGGGGTCTATATAGCGAAAATACCCAAAAGTGACACTATTCTAAAAACTGCAACCCTCAAGGTACTCAAAACCACATTCAAGAAGTTTATTAACCCTTCAGGTGCTTCACAGGAGCTGAAGCACAGGAGTGGAAGGAAAAAATGAATATTTAACTTTTTAGCCACAAAAATTATCTTTTACAAACTTTTTTTATTTTCACAAGGGTAAAAGAAGAAAATGGACAGATAAAGCTGTTGTGCAATTTCTCCTGAGTACGCCAATACCCCATAAGTGGGGGAAAACCACTGTCTGTGCGCACAGCAGAGCTCATAAGGGAAGGAGCGCCGTTTGACTTTTTCAAACTAAAATTGGCTGGAATTGAGATTGGATGCCATGTCGCGTTTGGAGAGCCCCTGATGCGCCTAAACAGTGGAAACCCCCCACAAGTGACACCATTTTGGAAACTAGACCCCCTAAGGAACTTATCTAGATCTGTTGTGAGCACTTTGAACCCCCAAGTGTTTCACAAAAGTTTATAATGCCTGGGTGTGAAAAAAAAAGAAACAATTTTCCACAAAAATGATTTTTTAGTCCCAAATTTTTGATTTTTCCCAAGGAAATTGGACCCAAAAGTTGTTGTCCAATTTGTCCTGAGTACGCTGATACCCAATATGTGGGGGGGGATACTGTTTGGGCGCACGGCAGGGCTTGGAAAGGAAGTAGTAACGTTTTGGAATGCAGACGTTGATGGGGTCATGTTCCGTTTGCAGTGCCCCAGATGAGCCTAAACAGTAGAAACCCCCCACAAGTGACCACATTTTGGAAACTATACCCCTAAGGAACTTATCTAGAGCTTTGGTGAGCACTTTGAACCCCCAAGTGCTTCACACAAGTTTATAATGCCCGGGCATGAAAATAAAAAATCCTATTTTTTTCCCACAAAAATTATTTTTAGTCACTAATTTTTTATTTTCCCAAGGGTAACAGGAGAAATTGGACCACAAAAGTTTTGTCCAATTTGTCCTGAGTACGCTGATACCCGATATGTGGGGGGGAACCAATGTTTGGGCGCACGGCAGAGCTCTGAATGTAAGGAGCACCATTTGACTTTTTCCAACCAAAATTGGCTGGAATTGAGATTGGACGCCATGTTGCATTTGGAGAGCCCCTGATGTGCCTAAACAGTGGAAACCCCCCACAAATGACCCCATTTGGGAAACTAGACCCCCTAAGGAACTTATCTAGATCTTTGGTGAGCAATTTGAACCCCCAAGTGCTTCACACAAGTTTATAACGTAGAGCCGTAAAATTAAAAAATCATATTTTTTCCACAAAAATGATTTTTTCACCCCAATTTTTATTTTCCCAAGGGTAACAAGACTCCAAAAGTTATTGTGCAATTTGTCCTGAGTACGCTGATACCCCATATTTGGGGGTAAACCACTGTTTGGGTGCATGGCAAAGTTTGGAAGGGAAGGAGCGCCGTTTGACTTTTTCAACGCAGAATTGGCTGGATGCCATGTCGTGTTTGGAGAGCTCCTGATCTGCCTAAACAGTGGAAACCCCAGACAAATGACACCACTTTGGAAACTAGACCCCTCAAGGAACTTATCTAGATGTGTGGTGAGCACTTTGAACCCCCAAGTGCTTCACAGAAGTTTATAACGTACAGCCGTAAAAATAAAAAATATTTTTTTTTTTACAAAAATTATTTTTTTTGCCCCCAATATTTTATTTTCACAAGGGTAACAGGAGAAATTGGACCCCAAAAGTTGTTGTCCAATTTTTCCTGAGTACGCGGATACCCAATATGTGGGAGAAAACTACTGTATGGGTACACGTTGGGGCTCGGAAGGGAAGTAGTGACGTTTTGGATTGTAGACTTTGATGGAATGGTCTGGGGGCGTCATGTCGCATTTGGAGAGCCCCTGATGCACCTAAACAGTGGAAACCCCCCACAAGTGACCCCATTTTGGAAAATAGACCCCACAAGGAACTTATCTAGATGTGTGGTGAGCACTTTGAACCCCAAGTGCTTCACAGAAGTTTATAACGTACAGCCGTAAAAATAAAAAATATATTTTTTTTTACAAAAATTATTTTTTTCGCCCCCAATATTTTATTTTCACAAGAGTAACAGGAGAAATTGGACCCCAAAATTTGTTGTCCAATTTGTCCTGAGTACGCGGATACCCAATATGTGGGAGAAAACTACTGTATGGGTACACGTTGGGGCTCGGAAGGGAAGTAGTGACGTTTTGGATTGTAGACTTTGATGGAATGGTCTGGAGCATCATGTCGCATTTGGAGAGCCCCTGATGCGCCTAAACAGTGGAAACCCCCCACAAGTGACCCCATTTTGGAAAATAGACCCCACAAGGAACTTATCTAGATGTGTGGTGAGCGCTATGAAGCCCTTCACAGAAGTTTATAACATACAGCCGTAAAAACAAAAAAAATCATTTTTTTTTAAAAATTATATTTTTGCCCCAGTTTTTTATTTTCCCAAGCGTAACAGAAGAAATAGAACAAATTACACAATAACTCTTGGGGTCCAGAGTACGCTGATACCCCACATGTGGGGGTAAACTACTGTTTGGGCGCATGGCAGAGTTCAGAAGTGAAGGAGCACCGTTTGACTTTTTCAACGCAGAATTGGCTGGAATTGAGATCAGACGCCATGTCACATTTGGAGAGTCCCTGATGTGCCTAAACAGCGGAAACCCCCAATTCTAACTCCAACCCTAACCCTAACACACCCCTAATCCTAGTCCCAGCCCTAACCACAAACCTAACTCTAACACACCCCTAACCCTAATCCCAACCATAACCCTAATACTAACTTTAGCGCCAACCCTAACCCTAACTTTAGCCGCAACCCTAACCTTAACCCTAACCCTAATGGGAAAATGGAAATAAATACATTTTTTTAATTTTATTATTTTTCCCTAACTAAGGTGGTGATAAAGGGGGGTTTGATTTACTATTTACAGCGGGTTTTTATGATTGGCAGCTGTCACGCTAAAAGACGCTTTTTATTGCAAAAAATAGTTTTTTACATCGCCACATTTTGAGAGCTATAATTTTTGCATATTTTGGCCCACAGAGTCATGTGAGGTCTTATTTTTTGCGATACGAGTTGACGTTTTTTTGGTACCATTTTTGAGCACATGACATTTTTGATCGCTTTTTATTTCGATTTTTGGGAGGTTAGAATGAACAAAAATCAGCAATTCATGAATTTCTTTTGGGGGAGGCGTTTATACCGTTCCGCGTGTGGTAAAATTGATAAAGCAGTTTTATTCTTCGGGTCAGTATGATTACGGCGATACCTCATTTATATAATTTTTTTATGTTTTGGCGCTTTTATAGAATAAAAACAATTTTATATAAAAAATTATTATTTTTGCATCGCTTTATTCTGCGAGCTATACCTTTTTATTTTTTTGCTGCTGATGCTGTATGGCAGCTTGTTTTTTGCGGGACAAGATGACGTTTTCAGCGG
Organism: Oophaga sylvatica; assembly: GCA_033576555.1. Classification (NCBI taxonomy): domain Eukaryota; kingdom Metazoa; phylum Chordata; class Amphibia; order Anura; family Dendrobatidae; genus Oophaga; species Oophaga sylvatica. The sequence goes on along the minus strand of JARQOD010005256.1, from coordinate 14,622 downwards.
TACCATGTTTATTTATATCGGGCTTTTTGATCGCGCGTTATTCCACTTTTTGTTCGGCGGTATGATGATAAAGCACGGATTTTTTGCTTTTTTTTATTTTTTTAAGGGTTCACAAAAGGGGTTAACTAGTGGGACAGTTTTATAGGGGGGGTCGTTACGGACACGGCGATACCAAATATGTGTACTTTTATTGTTTTATTTTTTTTATTTACAGGAAGAAATTAATTTATTGGGGAATATTTTTTTTTTTTTATTTATTTTGGAATTTTTTTTTACACATGTTTATTTTCATTTTTTTTTACTTTTTTACTTTGTCCTAGGGTGGGACATCACTGTAAAATGTCAGATCGCTGGTCTCACAGTGTGCACAGCACTCTGTGAGACCAGCGATCTCACAGGCAGCGCTGCAGGCTTCTCAGTGCCTGCTCTCAGCAGGCACTGATGAAGCCACCTCCCTCCAGGACCCCGGCGCCATCTTGGATCCGGGTCCTGGGAGGGAGGAAGACCTCAGAACAGTGCAATCATATTGTGCTGTTCTGAGGGTCTTAGGGGAGCTCGCAGGGAGCCCCCTCCCTGCGCGATGCTCCCCTGTGCCCCCGGTACACCGCGATCATGTTTGATCGCGGTGTGCCAGGGGTTAATGTGCCGGGAGCGGTCCGTGACCGCTCCTGGCATACAGTCCCGGGTGTCAGCTGTGATAATCAGGAGCGCAGCTAATCGCTATGACGTACTATCCCGTCCATGGTCAGATTGCCACGGGTTTCATGGACGGGATAGTACGTCGGATGTCAGAGAGGGGTTAAAATACAGTTACATTACATTAAAGAAACAAAATACACATACCTTGACACAAACACACGCAGACACATGCACGCACACACACATACGCATGTATGAGCTACACTGCACTTTATAAAAAATTTTGACTGACGTCGTACGACTGAAGCGTCAAAGAGGCCTAAGGCTTAGTAATGCATAGGTGTGAAAAAGACACATATTTATTACTAATCCTATAGTAAAGAAAGGGTTAAATAAACACACACACAGTAACAATAAAGTCTTTTAACCCCTCTCTGCCTTCGGACGTACTATCCCGTCCATAAAACCCGTGACAATCTGACCATGGACGGGATAGTACGTCCAAGGCGATCAGCTGCGCTCCCGGGGGAGCGCAGCTGATCGCCGCCGGTGTCAGCTGATTATCACAGCTGACACCCAGGACTATGTGCCAGGAGCAGTCACGGACCGCTCTCGGCACATTAACCCCTGGCACACCGCGATCAAACATGATCGCGGTGTACCAGGGGCACAGGGGAGCATCACGCAGGGAGGGGCTCCCTGCACGCTCCCCTGAGACCCTCAGAACAGCACGATGTGACTGCGCTGTTCTGAAGGCCTCTTCCCTGCAGGACCCCGGATCCAAGATGGCCGCCGGGTCCTGCAGGGAGGCGGCTTCCTCAGTGCCTGCGGAGAGCAGGCACTGAGAAGCCTGCAGCAGTGCCAGAGCGATCGCTGATGTGACAGAGTGCTGTGCACACTGTCACACCAGCGATCTGATAAAATACAGTGATGTCCCACCTGGGACAAAGTAAAAAAGTTAAAAAATCAAAATCACAAGTGTAAAAAAAAATGTCGAAATAAAGGAAAAAAAAAATAATTCCCAAATAAATTAATTTCTTCCTGTAAATAAAAAAAACAAAACAATAAAAGTACACATATTTGGTATCGCCGCGTCCGTAACAACCCCCCCCTATAAAACTGTCCCACTAGTTAACTCCTTTAGTGAACCACTTAAAAAAAAAGCAAAAAATCAATGCTTTATCATCATACCGCCGAACAAAAAGTGGAATAACACGCGATCAAAACGACCGATATAAATAAACTTGGTACCGTTGAAAACGTAATCTTGTCCCGCAAAAAACGAGCCACAACACAGCATCCTCAGCGAATAAATAAAAAAGTTACAGCTCGCAGAATAAAGCGATGCAAAAATAATTATTTTTTATATAAAATTGTTTTTATTGTATAAATGCGCCAAAACCTAAAAAAAATTACATAAATGAGGTATCGCCGTAATCGTACTGACCCGAAGAATAAAACTGCTTTATCAATTTTACCACACGCGGAACGGTATAAATGCCCCCCCCAAAAGAAATTCATGAATTGCTGATTTTTGTTCATTCTAACCTCCTAAAAATTGAAATAAAAAGCGATCAAAAAATGTCACGTGCTCAAAAATGGTACCAATAAAAATGTCAAATCGTACCGCAAAAAATAAGACCACACATGACTCTGTGGGCCAAAATATGCAAAAATTATAGCTCTCAAAATGTGGTGATGCAAAAACTATTTTTTGCAATAAAAAGCGTCTTTTAGCGTGACAGCTGCCAATCATAAAAACCCGCTATAAATAGTAAATCAAACCCCCCTTTATCACCCCCTTAGTTAGGGAAAAATAATAAAATTAAAAAATGTATTTATTTCCATTTTCCCATTAGGGTTAGGGTTGTGCCTAAAGTTAGGGTTAAGGTTGCACCTAAAGTTAGGATTAGGGTTAGGGTTGGGATTAGGGTTAGGGGTGTGTTAGGGTTAGGTTTGTGGTTAGGGTTATGGTTAGGGTTGGGACTAGGGTTAGGGGTGTGTTGGGGTTAGGGTTGGAGTTAGAATTGGGGGGTTTCCGCTGTTTAGGCACATCAGGGGCTCTCCAAATGTGACATGGCGTCTGATCTCAATTCCAGCCAATTCTGCGTTGAAAAAGTCAAACGGTGCTCCTTCACTTCTGAGATCTGCCATGCGCCCAAACAGTAGTTTACCCCCACATATGGGGTATCAGCGTACTCAGGACAAATTGCACAATAACTCTTGGAGTCAAATTTCTTCTGTTACCCTTGGGAAAATAAAAAATTGGGGGAGAAAATATCATTTTTGTAAAAAAAAAGAAGATTTTTTTGTTTTTACGGCTGTACGTTATAAACTTCTGTGAAGCACTTGGGGGTTCATAGCGCTCACCACACATCTACATTAGTTCCTTGTGGGGTCTATTTTCCAAAATGGGGTCACTTTTGGGGGTTTCCACTGTTTAGGCACATCAGGGGCTCTCCAAATGCGACATGACACCCGCAGACCACTCCATCTAAGTCTGCAATCCAAAACATCACTACTTTCCTTCCGAGCCCCGACGTGTGCCCAAACAGTAGTTTTCTCCCACATATTGGGTATCTGCGTACTCAGGAAAAATTGGACAACAACTTTTGGGGTTCAATTTCTCCTTTTACCCTTGTGAAAATAAAATATTGGGGGCGAAAATATCATTTTTGTAAAAAAAAAGGATTTTTTATTTTTACAGCTGTACGTCATAAACTTCTGTGAAGCACTTGGGGGTTCAAAGTGCTCACCACACATCTAGATAAGTTCCTTGTGGGGTCTATTTTCCAAAATGGGGTCACTTGTGGGGGGTTTCCACTGTTTAGGCACATCAGGGGCTCTCCAAATGCGACATGACGCACGCAGACCATTCCATCAAAGTCTGCAATCCAAAACGTCACTACTTCCCTTCCGAGCCCCGACGTGTGCCCATACAGTAGTTTTCTCCCACATATTGGGTATCAGCGTACTCAGGACAAATTGGACAACAAGTTTCTCCTGTTACCCTTGGGAAAATAAAAAGTTGGGGACTAAAAGATCATGTTTGTGAAAAAAATATGATTTTTTTATTTTCATGCTCGGGCGTTATAAACTTCTGTGAAACACCTGGGGGTTCAAAGTTCTCACCACACATCTAGATAAGTTCCTTGAGGGGTCTAGTTTCCAAAATGATGTCATTTGTCAGGGGTTTCCACTGTTTAGGCAGATCAGGAGCTCTCCAAATACGACATAGCGTCCAGCAATTCTGCGTTGAAAAAGTCAAATAGCGCTCCTTTCCTTCCAAGCTCTGCCATGCACCCAAACAGTGGTTTACCTCCACATATGGGGTGAAAAGATCATTTTTTTGGAAGAAATATGATTTTTTAATTTTACGGCTCTACGTTATAAACTTGTGTGAAGCACTTGGGGGATTCAAATTGCTCACCACAGATCTAGATAAGTTCCTTAGGGGGTCTAGTTTCCAAAATGGGGTCACTTGTGGGGGGTTTCCACTGTTTAGGCACATCAGGGGCTCTCCAAATGCAACATGGTGTCCAATCTCAATTCCAGCCAATTTTGTTTGGAAAAAGTCAAATGGTGCTCCTTACATTCAGAGCTCTACCGTGCGCCCAAACAGTGGTTCCCCCCACATATGGGGTATCAGCGTACTCAGGACAAATTGTACAACAACTTTTGTGGTCCAATTTCTCCTGTTACCCTTGGGAAAATAAAAAATTGGTCACTAATAGATAATTTTTTATATTCATATTCATTATAAACTTGTGTGAAGCACTTGGGGGTTCAAAGTGCTCACCACAGATCTAGATAAGTTCCTTAGGGGGTCTAGTTTCCAAAATGGTGTCACTTGTAGGGGGTTCCACTGTTTAGGCGCATCAGAGGCTATCCAAATGCGACATGGCGTCCAATCTCAATTCCAGCCAATTTTGGTTTGAAAAAGTCAAATGGCGCTCCTTCCCTTACGAGCTCTGCCGTGTGCCCAAACAGTGGTTTTCCCCAACATATGGGTATCAGCGTACTCAGGAGAAATTGCACAACAACTTTTTCTGTCCATTTTCTCCTTTTACCCTTGTGAAAATAAAAAAAAGTTTGTAAAAGATAATTTTTTTACTAAAAAGTTAAATATTAATTTTTCCTTCCACGTTGCTTCAGCTCCTGTGAAGCACCTGAAGGGTTAATAAACTTCTTGAATGTGGTTTTGAGTACATTGAGGGGTGCAGTTTTTAGAATGGTGTCACTTTTGGGTATTTTCTGCCATACAGACCCTCAAAGTGACTTCAAATGTGAGGTGGTCCCTAAAAAAATGGCTTTGTAAATTTTGTTGTAAAAATTAGACATCGCTGGTCAACTTTTAACCCTTATAATTTCCTAACAAAAAAAAATTTGGTTCCAAAATTGTGCTGATGTAAAGTAGACATGCGGGAAATGTTATTTCTTAACTATTTTGTGTGACATATTTCTATGTTTTAAGGGAATAAAAACTCAAAGTTTGAAAATTGCAAAATTTTCACAATTTTTGCCATATTTGCATTTTTTTCCAAAATAAACACAAGTTATATCGAATAAATTTTACCACTATCATGAAGTACAATATGTCACAAGAAAACAGTCTCAGAATCGCGAAGATCCGTTGAAGCGTTCCAGAGTTATAAGCTCATAAAGAGACAGTGGTCAGAATTGTAAAAATTGGCCCGGTCATTAACGTGCGAACCACCCTTGGGGGTGAAGAGGTTAATGAATGAATACTCTACACAGGTTTTACATCTTTATTATACTGCCATTCATTAATCGATGCCATCGATCTCCTGTAAAAAATATAAAATAAAAAAGCAACAATATCCCATACCTGTCCGGCAATCAGTCTCAGTCAAGTCCCACGGCGTAAATCCATCTCAAGGGTTAATCAGTTTACAGCCAGAGCTCTGCTAATGCAGATTAAAATCTGGGCTTTGACTAGGCCACTCCAAAACCTTTACACGTTTCCCCTAAAACCACTCAAGTGTTGCTTTAGCAGTATGCTTTGGGTCACTGTCTTCTTGAAAGGTGAATCTATGTCCCAGTCTCAAGTCATTGACGGACTGAAGCAGGTTTTTCTCATGAATATCCCTGTATTTTGCACAATCCATCTTGCCCTTGACTCGGACAATTTTACATGTCCCTGCTGCCAAAAAACATTCCCACAGCACGAATCACGACTGAATCGCAATCCACCCGCAGATGTTAGCATGTTAAATGTCACTGTCAACCTCTGGCATTTAACATGATGACACTGGAAGTGCATCACTAGCTCCGCCCATTGGCACCCCTGTCACATCACTGCAGGGAGCCAATGCGTTGGCATGACAACCCGGGGTCTGCAGGTGATCCCTGTGGTTGTCATTGCCAATCTGCTCTGAGCGCCGCCCTGCGCTCATACCAGATGATCAATTCTGCTACACATAGCAGGGCTGAAGCCCTGCTAAAGTGTAGCACAAGAGATTAGACAATCACAGCTTCAAGTCTCCTAAGAAGACTATTGAAGCAAATATAAAGTTTCCTAAAGAGACTATTGAAGCAAATATAAAGTAGAAAATAATTTTTTTTAAAAATATGAAAAAAAATATAAAAGTTCAAATCAATAAATAAACAAAGAAAAAATACACATATTTGGTATTGCCGCATTCAGAAACGCCCGATCTATCCAAATATAAAAAGAATTATTCCGATCTGTAAACGGCATAATGAAAAAAGAATCAAAATACCAGAAATACTTTATTTGGTCGTCGCAACGTTGAAATAAAATACAATAATGGCGATCAAAACATCGCATCTACCCCAAAATAGTATCAATAAAAACAGCTTGGCATGCAAAAAAAGGGCTTACTTAGCCTCAGATCCCGAAAAATTGAGACGCTACGGATCTCGGAAAATGGCGCTGTTTTTTTTCTTTAAAGACAAACTTTACATTATTATTTTCACCACTTAAATAAAAAAGAACCTATACATGTTTGGTGTCTGCGAACGCTTAATGACCTGGAGAATCATAATGGCAGGTCAGTTTTAGCATTTGTTGAACATGGTAAAAAAAAAAAAAAAAAACACAATTGTGGCATTGCACTTTTTTTGCAACTTCACCACACTTGGAATTTTTTTCTGGTTTTCCAGTACATTATATGGCAAAATCAATGGCATCGTTCAAAAGTACATCTCCTCCTGCAAAAAAAATAAGCCCTCACATGACCATATGGACGGAAAAATAAAAAAGTTATGGCTCTGGGAAGAAGGGGAGTGAAAAACGAAAAAAACAGAAGACGGAAAATGGCCCGGAGTGAAGTGGCTAATGCCCTCCTTGCCCATGCTGAGAGTTTTGGTGGGAGGCCCTCTCTTGGCAGGTTTGTTGGGATACCATGTTTTTTTCCATTTGATGATAATACAGGATGGGCCATTTCTCTGGATACACCTAAATAAAATGGGAATGGCTGGTGATATCAACTTCCTCTTTGTGGCACATTAGTATATAGGAGGAGGAAAACTTTTCAATTTTGGATCCAAATTTTTTTTCCAAAGGGAAGAGGGTCATGTTACACATCAAACTTATTGAGAATTTCACAAGCAAAACAGTGGTGTGCTCAATTTTAACATAACTTTATTCTTTCATGAATTATTTACAAGTGTATGACCTTTTATAAAATGTGTTCAAAGTGCTGCCCATTGTGTTGGATTGTCAATGGAACCCTCTTCTTCCACTCTTGACACCCTGATAGCAACACCGCAGAAGAACTGCTAGTGCTATGTTCTGCTACAAGCACTAAGGAAAGAAAGGGATATCTGTCCCTACAATAGAACTAAGCTCAATCCCTATGATGTAACGGAGAACCTGATCCTGCGAAAGTCCTCAGCTAGTCTGAACGAAGACCTATAGATGCGAGGAAGGGATCCCTACAAGCACTAAGGACTGGGAAAAAGATGGACACCTCCTAACAGAAGTTGTAGCAGTAAAAAGAAAAACAAAACAACATAGAACATAGAGGTCTGAAGACCAAGCAAAACTATTTGAGTAAGGTAACAGAGCACCCGGCTAGCTTAAGAGTAGAAATTACAATGAAGTCCAGCAAAGCCAGAAGGGCGGAGCAGGACTAAATAGGCCACAAAGGTCATGTGACCAGCAAGATAGAAAAAACCTAACAGGAGAGTTCTAACAGTACCCCCCTTCTAAGAGGTTCCTCCGGATCCCCTAGGCCCAGGCTTACCCGGAAACCTCTTGTGAAACGCTCTGACAAGTCTGGACGCAGAAACATCATCCGCCTCACCCATGAGTTATCCTCGGGTCCAAAACCTTCAAAGCGACGAGATACTGCAAACTCCCTCTATACCGTCTAGAATTTAGGATGCGGGAAATGTCATATTCCCCGTCCTCCACCACCGGGGGAACAGTGGCAGAGGCGTCTCCATCCGACACATCAGCTCTTTTCAACAGAGAAACATGAAACACCGGATTAATCTTCCAGGAGGTAGGAACCTCCAACCTAACACCCGATTGGTTAACAACCTGAAGCACCTTAAAGGGCCCTACAAACTTGGGACCCAATTTTTAGAAGGAATCCTCAACCTCAGATTCTTAGAGGATAACCAAACCATGTCACCAATAGCAAACAAAACCTCTTGCCGTTTCCTATCAAATTACCTTTTAGATTTTCTGTTAGCCTCCTGAAGATTACCACGCACATCCGTCCAAACTCTCTCCAAATCACCGGAAAAATTCTCATCAGGCACGGCCGATACCAATTTGGAGAATGACCCAAATGACGGATGTCTCCCAGTACAACAAAATAAAGGCGAACAACCAGCAGAAGAGGATGTATGGTTGTTAAGAGCGAATTCAGCAAGTGGCAGAAACTCAGACCACCCTTTGATTGTCTTCCACAAAACAACGCAAGAACTGCTCAACATCCTGGTTTTTCCTTTTTGTCTGGCCATTAGACTCAGGATGATATACCGGATGAAAACGACAAATGAAACTCCCAACCTGTCACAAAAGGCGCGCCAAAAACGAGCCACGAAACTGAGGACCCCTATCAAAACAATGTCATAGGAACGCCATATAGTCTGACAATCTCCTTGACAAAGGCCTTAGCGAGAGTCTTAGCGCAGGCAGTTTGATGAAAGGAACCAAGTGACACTTCTTGCTAAAACGGTCCACGACCACCCAGATGACAGTGAAACCTCAGAGGGGGAAAGGTCAGTAATAAGTCCATAGCCAAATGTGTCCAAGGAGCACTAGGAACCTCCAGAGGGCAAAGCAACCCCGCAGCAGGAGTATGCGAAGACTTAGATCTAGCACACACAGTGCATTGACGCAGCCACTTAATGACTTCCTTCTGCCATCCAGGCACAAAAACTGCGACCCACAAGTCTCTTGGTCTCAGAGATTCCAGGATGACCTGCCAACCGAGACTCATGACACTCAACAAACAAATTCTCCTAAAGGTCCCAGGCACAAACAACCTCCCATGGGGAGTGTTAGATGGGGCATTCTCCTGTGCTTTAAGAATTCATCTTCCAACACAGAGTCCAAAGCAGCAATCACAACCCCTTCTTGTAAAATGTTCTCCTCCTCCTCAACACCAACCATGGAGAAAGCTGCGAGACAAAGCATCGGCTTTCACATTCTTAGTACCTGGGATGTAAGTAACGGAAAAATTTAAACCGCGAGAAAAACAGTGCCACCTAGCCTGACGGGCATTCAAGCGTTTGGCAGGATCAAGATAGATCAGATTTTTATGATCAGTGAAACCTGAACAACAATTCCCGATCACCAATATATAATTCAGTTCAGTCTCAGAAAATTTTTTTGAAAAAAATGCACAAGGATGTACTCCATCCGTGTTTCCTGAGACAACACCGCACCGACCCCCACAGAAGAAGCATCAACCTCAACCAAAAACGGTTTGTCACATCAGGCTGCATAAGGATGGGAGCAGAGCTGAACCTCTCCTTTAAAAACACAAAAGCTTCAATAGCCTCAGTAGTCCACTGAACCGCATTAGCACCTTTCCTGGTTAGATGGGTCAGTGGTTTGACAATAATAGAAAATTTTTAATGAATTTTCTGTAATAATTGGCGAACTCAAAAACTCTGTAACGATTTCATACCAATAGGCCTAGGCCATTCCTGCACAGCTTGAACTTTCACCGGGTCATCTCAAAACCTTCGCTGGAGATAATGTAGCCCAAAAAAGTAATTCTCTGTACAGCGAACTCACATTTCTCCGCTTAGCAAAAAGCGAATTGTCACTCAATAACTTTTATACCTCACGAACGCTCCGCCAATGAGACTCCGATCCGGCGAATAAATCAAAATGTCATCCAAATACACAACCACATTTTTGCCGATCAAAGGTCTAAGGATGTCATTAATAAGATTCTGAAAAAATGCAGGAGCATTGGTAAGGCCAAAAGGCATAACCGGATTCTCAAAATGACCCACAGGTGTGTTAAAAGCAGTCTTCCATTCGTCACCCTCTTTCATGCGCAACAAATTGTATGCCCCCCGAAGATCAATTTTAGAGAAATGGCCCCTGCTTGGCCACTTGGCCCCCGCTAACTGGTTAAACAAATCAGGAATCAATGGCAGCGGGTAAGGATTGCGTACAGTAATTTTATTAATCTCACGAAAGTCCAGACAAGGACGTAAACCGCCGTCCTTTTTTTAACAAAAAAAAATCCAACAGCCACAGGAGACTTGGAAGGCCTAATGTGACCGGCGGCCAAGCTTGTCTGTATGTATTCCTCCAAAGCCTTTCTCTCAGGAATAGTAAGATTAAATAAACGACTTTTAGGAAGAGTCGCTCCAGGGACAAATTCAATAGTACAATCATAGTCTCTATGGGGAGTTAAATCTGCGACTCTTTCTCAGAAAAAACTTTCCAAAAATCCTGAATAGGTACAGTAAGTTCCCCTTTATCCACAGCAGCAATACGCCCGTTACAGCACTTGTCATAACACTTAGAACTCCTGGACTTAATTTCATTAGTAGACCAATCCAGAACAGAATTGTGTAATTTTAACCAGGGTAACCCCCAAATTACCGGAGAAGGTAAATTATTCAATACTACCAAATCCAAATTCTCTTGGTGAACACCATTAATAGTGAGGGGAAATTCACAGACCTTGTGAGTAACATTCTTCAAGAGAGAGCCATCAACAGAAACCACAGCAATAGGTGATGACAAAGGTTTGGGTTTTAATTTAAGTTTTTCCAAGAATCCCCCATCAATCACATTCAGAGTTGACCCACAATCGACAAATACCAAAAAATCCATTAATTCTTCCTGAGCCGCAGTAGTAGTGGCAGAAAGAAAGATGCCCTTAGTATTTAAACAACCATACGGGTGGAACTGACCTTTTTTTTTTCTTTGTTCATACGAAGCACACAGTTCTTAATGAAATGGTCAGATTTGCCGCAATAAAAGCACAATCCTTCAGAAAACCTGCGGTCTTTTTCCTGAGAGCGAGGTGCCATCGCTCCAATCTCCATGGGCTCTCCAATGTCAGTACAGACCCTCTCAAGACTTGGGGCTGACATGACATAGGATTTACTCTCAATAACCCTTGCACGCAGTCTCCTCTCCACCCGTATAGCTAATTGCATAGCCTTTTGCAAGTTACCAGGTATGGGATAAGCAATCAGCAAATCTTTAACCCTTTCACTTAGCCCTGCAAGAAACAAACTTTTCAAAACTGAATCATTCCACCCCACCTGAGTAGACAACCGTCGGAAGTGAGCACAATATTTTTCCACATTACCTGATCCCTGCCTCAAACGTCTCAATTCTGTCTCAGCTGATGAGACACGATCAGGATCATCATACAATAACCCCAAAGCAGAAAAAAAAACTATCCACTGATCTAAAGCATGGATCACTAGGTTGCAGAGAAAAGGCCCACTCCTGAGGTTCTTTGCGCAAAAGTGACATTATGAACCCTATGCGCTGTGATTCATCACCAGAGGATCTGGGTCTCAAACGAAAATACAACAAGCAAGCATTTTTAAAAGAAAAAAAATCTTGTTGTTTACCAAAAAATAAATCAGGCAAAGTACCTTTGGCTCCACGAAATGTGCTCCAGAACAGCTACTCACGTGTTGCTGAAGCTCGGACACCTCCAGAGAGAGTCCCTGCAGGCGTTGAGCCAATTCCTGAACCGACACCATAATGGAAACTGGTAATCTTTCCTTAGAGATATTTTTGGGCTGGACTTACTGTTATTTTCTGCTACAAGCACTAAGGAAAGAAAGGGTTATCTGTCCTACAATAGAACTAAGCTCAATCCCTACGATGTAACGGGGAACCTGATCCTGCGATCAGACCCGCTAAAGTTCTCAGCTAGTTTGAAACGAAGACCTATAGATGCGAGGAAGGGATCCCTACAAGCACTAAGGACTGGGAGAAAATATGGACACCTCCTAACAGAAGTTGTAGCAGTAAAAAGAAAAACAAAACAACATAGAACATAGAGGGCTGAAGACCAAGCAAAACTATTTGAGTAAGGTAACAAAGCACCCGGCTAGCTTAAGAGTAGAAATTACAATGAAGTCCAGCAAAGCTAGAAGGGCGGAGCAGGACTAAATAGGCCACAAAGGTCATGTGACCAGCAAGATAGAAAAAACCTAACAGGAGAGTTCTAACAGCTAGCACAGGCTTCCAGTATCCATTGTTTCAGATGCTGCACATCTCGTATCTTTGCAGCATAGACAATTGCCTTCAGATACGAGATATGCAGCATCTGAAACAACGGATACAGGAAGCCTGTGCTAGCAGTTCTTCTGCAGTGTTGCTATCAGTGTGTCAAGAGTGGAAGAGGGTTGCATTGACAATCCAACACAATGGGCAGCACTTTGAACACATTTTATAAGAGGTCATAAACTTGTAAATAACTCATGAAAGAATAAAGTTACATTAAAGCCAAGCACACTATTGTTTTTCTTGTGAAATTCTCAGTAAGTTTGATGTGTCACATGACCCTCTTCCATTGAAAAAAATAAAGTTGGATCCAAATGGCCAACTTCAAAATGGCCACCATTTTCACCACCTATCTTAAAAAGTTTCCCCCATCCCATATACTAATGTGCCTCAAACAGGAAGTTGATATCACCAACCATTCCCATTTTATTTAGGTGTATCCATACAAATGGCCCACCATGTAGATTTGATGGTGCTCTGGGGGATCATCAGAGATTGGGGTATTTTTTTTTTATAACCCAACCTTGACTTGTACTTCTCAACAATACTTCTGTCTCTGACTTGTTTGGAGATCTCCTTGGTCTTCATGGTTAGTGGTACTTCTTGTTTAATGGTGTTGCAGCCTGTGTGACCTTTCAAAAAAGGTGTGTGTATACTGACAGACCACATGACACAGGTTGCGCACACATGGACTTTCAGTAAGCCTGTGACTTATGAAGGTAATTGCTATGAAATTTTTAAGGGCTTCATAGCAAAAGCGGTCAATACATATGCATATGACGAGAGAGAGAGAAAAAGATATTTCTGTGTCAGAATGAGCATCTGTCGCCCATAGGCGTCCATTCTAGCTCATGACAGACACAAGCGGATCCGTCACGTCCGTATTTTTGACGCAGACAAAAAAAGTTCCTATCGACGTTTTTTCCGCCCTATGGACCGCCATTTTATGACGGATGCATTGCACGACGGACGAAACGGAAGGCCATCCGTCATAATCAGCTGCTAATGTCTATGGGCAAAAAACAGATCCGCCAGGCAAATCCATCGGATCCGTTTTTTTCTGCTAACGACGGATTTTGACTGATGACACAAAACGGAAGTGTGAAACAGGCCTTACTCAAAACTAATTAGTGTTGATGCATCACACAGAAATCAGATTACAAAATATTTAAACACGGTTATCAAAATAGGTAAAAAGCCAAGGGAGTTGAATAGTTTTGCAAGTGTGTGTGTGTTTTTATTTTTTTATTTTTATTTTTTTTTTTATAAAACACAAAGTAACTGAATCCTAACCCCTAGCTAACTATGACGTACGGATGGATAGCAAAAAAATGAAGATATAGGAAAATAATATATATAAAAAAAAAGACACAGGAGGGACAGCGAGACTGGGGTGACACTAGAAGAAAAGGGTTAGTTAGATCCCACATTGGATACATTGCAGTGACTGGATTGTTACAGTTACTATCCAATCACAGCCATCAGAAAGCAGGGGATGCTGTCATTGATCACTTCACAACCTTCCAAATATCGCGATTGCTCTCAATTGTGGCATCAGGAGTGTTAATCAGCTAGGGGCGCAGCTGGCACCATCCCTGGCTGTTACTGCAGGAGCTCGGCTGCTATCTGTGCAGAGCTCCTGCGGTGATCGTGCGCAAGGTGTTGATATTTGAGCACCTCCTGCATGATCATGCTGTGATCATTCATTCATATTTACTGACCAGTCACAGTGATCTGAGAGCGGGGACCGATTACATGGATCCCCACACCTCTTCCCATGTGGTCAGCTGGGCACGGAACTATCACTGTGTATTTGCACACAGCAACAGTTTTAATGCATGGTGGACATACTGTAGCATGTCATGATTGGAGATGAGCAAATATTTCAATATTCGGTTCGGATTACGTTCCCCGAATTTGCAATATTCGCTGATTAATTCGTTGAATATTCGCCGAACGTAACCGAACGCCATTCACCTCAATGGGAGGCAAAAACAAAAGCATGCACAACACCTTAGAACGGCCCCAAATGTTGCCAAGACACATCAAATTAGGGACAGACACCAGGAAAGTGGCCTCAATTCACCCACAGTACTAAATATAGCATGGAACTTGTTATGTTTAGGTAGCTGAGGAGAAAAAGCAAAAACGGCAATACACCAGAGATGCTGGAACCTATTGGATTGCAGTAACCTGAACTAACCACACAACTAGAGGTAGCCGTGGAGCATTCCTACGTTGATCCTAGACGCCTCGTCACA
>JARQOD010005255.1:0-49115 GCA_033576555.1 Oophaga sylvatica | reverse complement strand
CCCCCCCTTGGTTGTCTCCCAAATGCCCGGTGCCCCGCGTCACATGGGATGGCCGTAAGCGCGCGTTTAAATGCCTTAGCCCCATTTTTCTTACTGATACCTTTTGATTTTCCCCTGGTGCACATTCGCCGCGGGCCCGGGGGTTGATCTGGGTCTGGGCTGGGAAAGATCTTTTTTGAGGACGCGGTTTGGGCTGCGCAGGCCGCTAGATGGGGGCCTTTACACTGCGATTCCTTTGGGTAATTTGTTTTCTGGTGCCCGGGTCTGACTCCTACACACCCCTCTTTCGGCCTTCTTTGGACGGGCCCCCTTTTATACTCATCAAACCCCCCCCCAACACACTCCCCCTGAAGGTTGGGGGCCCGGGGACCTTTTGGTTTTTCCCATTTACTTGCGTAAGTCGCTATTTGGGGGGTCGTTTTTTTTGTATGCTATTGGTCAACTTTGGCTTGTTTAACTTTACTCTTTGCCCTAGGCTTTATTTGGTTAGCATTTGGCATTTCCCAAAAAATCTTTGAATTTTATACTCCACTATTTTATTAATTAAAGATTCCCTTTCCCTTACCTTATCTCCTAACGGCCTATTCTATTTGATTGTTTTGTTTTAATTTTGTTTTTTTTTTAACTACCCCGTTTAGGGCTTTAACAATCGAGTTATTTAAAAACCCTTTGTGGTTAGGTGCTCAGCATCATGTTTAGTAATGATTTTTTTGTTTTTCCCTTTTGCCTTGGCTCTTTTTTTGGATTGACCCCAATTTTCATAAGGTTACTATATTCTTGGGAAAACTTATCTATTTATTGGATATTTGATGTATTTTTGCATTTTTTGATAACCTGTTCCTGCATTTGGTGTACTGCGTTTTTATCTTTGGGGTGGTAATTTTCCCTCCCCCGCCCCAGGTGTTTTTTTAAATGCTGCGTCAAGTTTGGACAGTGACATTTAATAGTTTTTCCCGTGGGTGGATCGGGGGCCCCGCGCAGCTGTTCGGGGCCCAATGTCAGTGTTCAAAAGCTGAATGTCCGGGAAAATGGGGCTCCCCGCCGGTGCCCAATAAAAGGGGGGGAAGCGCCCTCCGCATACTAGTAAGTGGGGTAAAAGGGGTTAAAATATTCAAAAAAAGCCCCAGTTTTTAAATTTTCGGGGGTTTTGGGTGATGGATGATTTCCTTTAAAATTTTTTCTTGTTTGACTTTTTGCAAAGCCTTTAGAGTGTGGGTAAGCAACAATTTAAAAATATTTAAAGGGCCCCCCTTTTTCGGGGCTTTCAGGGGTTGTGGGATCCTATTATAAATTTTTTCCTTCCCTTTTTGCATGTTTGAAAAGCTTTAGAGTTAAAGTAAATCAACTAAACTTTAAAATTTTTACTGTAAACATTTTTTTTTTATTTCAGTCACCCAATTTTTAAGTGGTTCCGTTACCACGGGGTCAACCTCCAAAAAAGATTTAAAAAATTTTTTGGTTTTTAGCCCATACAATTTTTGGGGCTTTCTGTTACTTTCGTGGATAAACAGTGCAAAAGCATTAAAAAAATTTTATGCATTTAATTTAAATCCCAATACTTTTTCGTATCGTGAAAATTTTGGGTTTATAAAGGAAAAAAGCTTAAAATTGTTTCTGTTTTAAAAATTTCCCTTTTTTTAACATTTTACTGTCTGGGGTCATTTCGTGCTATAAACCCCAACAAATTTTTTAAACGTTTTTCTGTATTAATTCCCTACCCTATTTTTGTATCTGTGGTACTTTCAAGTTTATAAAAGCCCAAGAAAGGTTGAAAAATTTTTCGGATTCAATTACTTATCCTTTAAACTATTAATGCTCTTTTACTTTGCGGAATAACCTCAAAAAATTTTTTAAAAATTTTTTTCTGTAAAAAATTACCATTGATTACTTTTGTGCTTTTGGGGGTACATTTGGTGTTATCCAATACCCAAAAAGCATTAAAACTTTTTCGGTTTAAATTACCCTCTATTATATTACACCCTTGGGGGACAATCGTGTTATTAGCATCCAAAAAAATTTAAAAAAGGTTGCTTATTTAACCTTTTTCAGTATTAAGTGCTTTTGTCAAATTTTGGGTTTGACAAACACTCCAAAAAAGGGGTTGAAATTTTTTCTGGATTTTTTAGTCCCCATAGAGGTTAGGTGCCCTGTTACATTTAATGGTAATAAGACTAAAAAAAGTGTTAAAAATTTTTGGATTAAATTAGTCTCATTTGGTGCTTTCGGCAATTTTCCCCCGCCATTTTCCCCCGGGTACCAGCATGTGCCGGGAACCCACTTTGTTTTAAACCAGTTATTGGATTGCCCACTTAATGCTGACAAGGGAAAAGCTTTTTTCAGTGATGTACATTTCATGGGCACATGGGGAACATTGTGGAGCCGTGCCGGTCCCACATGGTAAAAAAAATCGTGGATTGATGACCCCATTTTTATGGGTTTTCCATTCCCCTCCCGTTCCCGCATGTATAAATTAGGCACAAATAACAAAGATTAACACTTCCCCCAGTGAAGGGCAACAGGCTGTTGAAAAATTTTCTGGGGAAAAAACCTCCACCCTGGAGTTTTTATTTTTTTTTTATTTTTTTAAATTTATTTCTATGCACCATTTATTCCGGGGCTGTCATGAGAAGGGGTTTAAAACAAATTCGGTATCATTAAGTAAAAAAAACAATGACAGTGATAAAGGGGGGGGAGGCCCCCCCTTTCGGGTTACATTCTACGGTTGTGAGGGGGAGCCCTAGGGGGGGGGTTCGAGTTCCGGGGGTTTTGGTTTTTGGCAAATTTCCGGTTTTGGTGGGAGGCGCAGGGCATGCGGTGGGCTTTTTCCGAAAAGATGGGTTTTCAGGTTTCCCTCTGAAGGTCCAAAGGTTATATGGATGTGTTGGGGAAAGAATTCCGGGATGGGGGGTTTGGGGAAGTCTTTTGGGGGGGGGGGGGTGAGGAGCGAAAATGTGGAGGGGGAAGGTGTCTTGGGAGGACGGAATTTGTAGGGGAAAATATGGGAGATTGTTCAGAGATATATGGAGGGCAGATTTTGGGGGTTGTAGGTCATTTAAATTTTAAGGAAACCTGAGGGGAAAGGGAGCCGTGAAGAGTTTGCAGGGGGGGAAAAAAAAGCGGAGGGGTACGGGAGAGGGTGAATTGTCGGGCAGGTTAAGGATGGATGGAGAGGTGCGAGGGTGTTAGCAGGGAGGCCCGAAAAAGGGTTTGCTGTCAGGGGGGAGATGATGAGGGCGTGCACAATTTTTAGTAATTGAGGGTTGAAAAGGAGGATTCTTGAAATTTTTTGAGCTGAAGGCCGGGGGTAGAAAGGTTGGTTGGGTTGAAGGACAGGGCAGTCAAGGGTTACCCGGGGCGGATTGGGGGGGAAAGGTGATGTCGTTAATTGTGGAATAGGTCAGGAAGGAAGATCTGTGGGGGGGGGGGAAAAGTTTGATTCGTTTTTCCACTTGATTTGGGAAAAGGGGGAGGAGAAGAAGGAGGATAGGTGATAGACACTCGGGTTCGGATACAGGAAGTGTTTTGGGCCCAAGAGGGTTTATGTTCAGCGAAAGGGGTGGACGGAACCTGGGTTTTTATTTTCCCCGGCCAAGTGTATAGATTGAAGAGTAGGGGGCCCTAGAACGGCCCCTTGGGGAATCCAAAGAGAAGGGGGGGACGAGGGGTAGTGGGGAGTGGGAACGCTGAAGTGGGGTTAAAAAAGGGGAGATCCAAAATAGGGGGAGGTCTTTGAGCCAAAGGGGAAAAATTGTAGTGAAGGCAGGGTCAACTTTGTCAAAAAGGGACAGGTAAAAGAAGAGGAGTTGGGTTTTTGTCCTTTTGCTTTGGGCTGAAAGTGGGGTCATTGAATTTTGGTCGGGTTTTCCATGGAGGAGGGGGGGGGAAAACCAATTTAGGTGTAAAGGAAGTTAAAGAGAAGTGGTAGGAAAGTCAGCGGGACAGCAGCCCCGGGGTTTGGAAGGAAGGGGAGTTATTAAAAGGAATAAAAAACCCAAAAATTTTGGGTTTTTCCGCTAAACCCCCAACCAGGCAGGGTTTTTGTAATGGGGAAACCGGTGGCAGTGTGAAGTTGGGGTAAGCTAATACAAATCCATTTGGGGAATGGCAAATTTAAAGGGAACCTGTCAGCATTTTGGCCGATATAAGAAAAGCCATCATTTTTCGAGCTTAACGCTTTAAAATGCGAATTTAAAAGCCGGGAAACCCCGCTGGAAAATGAAAAATAAGTTTTTTTTACTCCCTGCGGGACAGCCCGGTAATTGGTGCGCTGGTTTTTACCGGGGCCCCCCCCATTTCTTTGAGCCTCCCCCTCTTGCTTCTGTGGGAGGAAACCTTGCATACCCCAAAGGGCCCCCCCCGCCCCACCTGCAAGGTGAAACTTTTTTGCCTGTTGAGGGCAGAGCAAAGAGGTGTGCAGGTCCAAAAAAAAGGTCAAAAGTGTATTGACCCCTCTTCCATAATTTTTGGCGTTTTTTATTTATAATTACAAATTTTTTAGTTTTGTTTTAAAAAAAAATCAATTTTTTAAAAAAAAAAATTTTTTAAACCTTTTTTAAATTTTCCTTTTTTTCGTAAATTTTGAAATTTTTTTTTTTAACCCTTCCCCCTTCCCCCCCAAGGGGGTTTTTTGGTTAATGAGGGGGGCAATTTTTTTCAATTTTGCAGTCTCTTTATGGGGTTTAACCCCCGGGAACGCTTCAAGGATCTTCGCTTCTGAGTTTTTTCTGTGCATTTTGTACTTCATTTGTGGGAAAATTTTTCCTATAATTCTTTTTTTTTTAAAAATAGCAAAATGGCGAAAATTTTTAAAATTTAAAAATTTTAAACTTTTAATTTTTTTCCCTTAAAAAAGAGAAAAATGTAACACAAAAAAGTTTTTAAAAAAAACTTTCCCAAAGCCTTTTAACACCAATTTTTGGGAAACAAAAAATTTTTTTTTTTTTGGGAAGTTTAAGGGGTTAAAGTTGCCCGGTTTTCCAAAAATTTTTTCAAAAAAAAAGCCATTTTTTTTAGGGGCCATCAATTTTTAAGTCCTTTTAGGGGTTAAAAGACAGAAAATACCCCAAAAAAGCCCATTTAAAACTCACCCCCAAGGGCCCCAAAAAAAAACCCTTCAAAAAGTTTTTTTAACCCCTTTGGGGCTTCCAGGGAAAAAAAAGGGGAAGGAAAAAATAAATTTTTTAAATTTTTTCCCAAAAAATGATTTTTACAAATTTTTTTTTTTTTTTTCCAAGGGTAAAAGGAGGGAAAAAAGGGAAGAAATTTTATGCAATTTCCCCTGGTAGCCAAACCCATATGGGGGAAAACCACTGTTTGGGCGCAAGAGAGTGTAAGGGGGGAGGCCCTTTGCTTTTTTAAAAAAAAAATTTTGGTGGGGGTTTAGATTGGACGCCATGGGCTTGGAAACCCCCCCATCCCTAAAAAAAGGGGAAACCCCCCCCAAAGTGAACCATTTTGGGGAAAATAACCCCCCAAGGATTACTGACTGTTGTGAGCACTTTTAACCCCCAAGTGCTTACCAAGTTTATAACGTAGAGCCGTAAAATTTAAAAAACAAAATTTTTTCCCCAAAAAAGACTTTTCACCCGAATTTTTTTTTTTTCCCAAAGGGTGGTGGGAAACGGGGAAAAAAGAAGTAGATGATAGTAATAGATGAGAGGGGGGTTTGAAGTTAGTAGGGAGCAAGGGTAAAGACCAGTCAAATGTGGGTCTGTCTGTTGGATGGAAGGGAACCCGGGTTTTAAGTCCAAAGGATGAAAAAGGGGCCGGGAGTTTAAAACTGCCCGACTGGTGGGTTCAATGGGGGAGTTGAAGTCCCCCTATGTTTTGGGGGGAAAAGTCAGCAGAAAAAAAAGTGAAGGAGCCAGGTTAGAAAATTTGGGCCCTTTGAAGGCAGTGGTTGGGCCTGGGGGGTGGGAAATATGACAGCCATTTGGAGGTTGAAAGGGGAGTTTAAAATGCAGACAAGTGGACTTAAAAAGAAGGGGGACAAGGGGGGGAAAGGGTGGGTGGGTTGAATTGGTGCATTTGGGGAAAAAGGGAAGGATTTCCTCCCCCCAAATGCCCTTTTGCCAGGGCGAGGTTGGGGGGTGAAGTGGGGGCCCCCAAGCATAGGAAAGCAGGGAGGGGGTGTCACGGTGTCACCATGTTTCAGTGAAATTTGGAAGGAAAAATTTTGGGGAGGTAAAAAAGGTCGTGAATCAGTGGAGTTTTTTTGAGAGGGGAGGGGGGCCTTCCCAAGGATCCAATAAGGGGAGCTGGGGTGGGGGGATCAAGGGCACAATTTGATTTTTAAAAGATTGGGGTGTTTATTTTGGGTTTGGGAGCGAAAAAAAGGGGGAAAAATAATGGAAGGTACGAGCTGTGGGGGTCCGGTTGGAGTATGTCAAAAAGCTTGGGGAAAGCAGGAGAGGCAGAGATGAGAGAAAGAGTGGGCGTTTTTGTTTTGTGTGTTATTGGAAGATTCTGAGGTTGAGGAGCAGGTGAGCGGAGGGGGTTCAATGGGGGGGCAAGAAAAAGGGGAATATTACGGGTTAGAGATTGGGGTGGTCTGGGATAGCAAAAGAGATTTTAAGAAAATGGGGGAAAAACCCTTTTAAAGCTATGCCGCAGGGGTAAAAGTAATTTTTGGAGTAAAAAAAATTTGGGAAATTTAAAAAAATTTTGGGGGCCGTACCTTTTGTCCCTTCGGGCTCGATTCTGGAATATTTCATTAGTTACCCTTTTAAAAAGACATCCTTAAAATAAACGCCAAGGTCACAAGAAAAAAGTGTCTAATTTATAGCAGCTCAAATGCACATAAAACGGCCCCGGTTTGAGAACGGGAGGGGGGGGCACAGGGAGATGTTTCCACACAAGGAGGGGATTAATTAAAAAAGGTCAGAAGAAAAAAATAAAAAGGAAATGGATCCAAATGGAAAAACCCAAATGAGTTTAGCATAAAGGGGAAATGGGTATTGCAGCAGCCAGGGGGACATACCAGGTCCCAGGGATTTAGGGTGATTGGGATCAGGAAAAAATGGTTTAAATGGTATTGAAGACCATGGACATACCAAGAGTAGAAGAGGAGGGCCGGGTGTTGATTGGGGGGGATGGAAAATGGGTTATGGTTATTGCAGCAGCCAGGGGGACATACCAAGAGAGAAGGAGTCCCGGGTGATTGGAGGGGAAAGAGGGGTTAGGGTATTGAAGCAGCCAGTGGACAAAACCAAAGTAGCAGGGGAAAATTTGCGGGTGATTGGATAAAAAAAGAGGGGCGCTTTGGTATATGTTTTTGTAGCCCTGGGGGGGGCACACGCAGTACCCGGGAGAGTGTAGGGAAGGGCAGCGGTTTTAAGCTCAATATCCCAATCACTCAAACACACACTAGACACCCCCTTGGGGGTATGGATATACTCTGGGGAGGGGTCAAGAAGGTATTTTAGGAGTGATTTTAGCCCAGTCTGGTTCCTGCCCTTCGGGCAGAAAGGGCTTTTAGAGTCTGCTTTCGGGACTACAGGGGGAGGATTAAAATTGCTACTCATCAGTTTGGGAAAAGTGGATCCGGGGTATGGGTTTTGGGGAATTTACGCCTTAGTCTGGCGGAGCTGTGTCTTTCCCCTCAGCATACTTTGAAGGAAGGAACAATTTAAACCCCAAAATCCCAAGCATTCCTGTCAAAGGGGACTTTTCAGGTACAGGGGGTTTGCCTCCTGCCTTTGATAACTGAGATCTGGGGTGAACTTGAAGTGGAAGGATAAGGAAAAAAATGACTGCCCCTCCCCCTTTGTAAAAAGGGTTTGCTTATTTTTCCCAGCGTGGAAAAGGGCAAAAGGGCCCAAGTGGTTTTATAAGATTGGGGTTTAAGGGAAATTGCAGAAGCCCACCCACTTTTCCCCTACCGGTCACGGGGGACCAAAAGAGTCATGTTGCTTCGGGCCCAAGGGGACGGGACAAAAAAAGGAATTCCCCGCCCCTGGGGTGCGGCAAAACCCCCCTTATATCGGTACGTAGCGGGGGGTCGGGGGGAGTGAAGATTTTAAAGCTTTTCGGGCAGGACCACTAGGGATTCAGCCCCTTCACGGAAAGGGCCCTAACACTAAGCTGACGGGCAGTACAGCAAAACATTGCTGAGATTAGAGGGAACTACGCTTCATGGGTAGTTGCACTCGCTATATTGGAGATAAAGGGGCCCCCCCAATTGTCCAGCTGCTGCCCCAAAATACACCTTTCCCGGGGTCAAACCCCCCCCTGGGCCTTTCCTTGGGCATCTTGCCATAAAAAGGGATGGAAAGAACCGGGCCCCCCCCCCCCCCCCGGGGGGGGGGTAAAAACCCCTTTTTTAAACCCAAATTTTGGGTTTGAGACCAGCCCCCCTTTTTGGGGCCCCCCATTGTTTTTCCCCCCCCCAAACTCACCCAAAAACCAAACCAAAAGGGGCCCACAATTTTAAATTTACCCCTAAAATTAACCCCCAAACCCAAAAAAAACCCCCCCCAAAAAGAACTTTTTTTAAAATCCCTAATTTTGGGTGGGGGGTTTCCCTTTAACCCCTTTGGGGTTGGCGGGTCACCAAAAACTTTCAAAAGGGATTCCAAATTGGAAGTTTTTTGGGGGATTTTTTGGGAAAAGGCTTTTTTTATTTTGGGGAAAATTCCCTTTTTGTCCATTTGGGGCCCCGGGCCAAAATTCTTTTGGGGGTTAGGGGCCAAAAATCCTTCCTAAAATTTTTTAAAAGGGGTTGCCCTTTGGAAAAGGGGGGGCCCGTTTCCCCCCTTAAAGGCACCAAAACCTAAAATGCCCAAAAGAAAAATTTTTAAATATGGGGCCGGGGGGCCGGGGGAAAAAACGGCCCTTTGCCCCCGTCCCGGCAGGGTTTTCCCCACATTTAAAAACGTTTTTGATCCGGGGATCAAAAACCGTTGTTAACCCGGGTTTTGGGGGGGTTTTAATTTTTTAATCAAAAGGGGTACAAGGGCTTTTTCCCCCAACGAACCCCCAATTTACTAAAAGTTTTTTTACAAAAAAAAAAGGGGGAAAAATTTTT
The DNA here is from genome assembly GCA_033576555.1 of Oophaga sylvatica. Taxonomy (NCBI): domain Eukaryota; kingdom Metazoa; phylum Chordata; class Amphibia; order Anura; family Dendrobatidae; genus Oophaga; species Oophaga sylvatica. Next base: position 40,090 of record JARQOD010005255.1, on the reverse strand, counting down.
TTTTTTGGTTAGGGGGATTTTAAAACCCCTAACCCCCCGGGACCAAAATTATCGGCCCGGGGGACAGGGGGCCGCCGTCACACCGTTTGGGGGAAAAAAGGCGCCCATGCGTCCCCCAGCCGGGGGGAAAGGCCGGGGGGGGAAAAAAAGGCCCCACGGAAAAGGGGCGGGGGAAAAAGAAGCCGCCAGGACAATCGGCTGTTGGTAAGGGCGCCCCACGGCCCTTTTCGGGCCCCCGGGGTTTGTGATTCCGTGGAAGGGGGGTTTTTTGGGAAAGGGGGGCCCTACCCGGGGTCTTCCCCAGCAGGCCCTGACGTGGTTCTCACCTGCCAAGGGTCCCCCGGGGGGGACTTAGTGACGGGACCTAGCACTTTTACGCGGGGATTTGGGGGAATTTAAGGGGGGGTTTTTCCCGAACCTCGCCCCTCGGCCGCGACCCCCGTTTCCCCCACGAAAGGGGTCGTCACCATTACCCCAGGTCCCCGTTTTTCCCCTTCACAGCATCCCCTTGCCCCCGCCCCTCGCCCCCCCCAAAAACACGCAAAATGCGACCCAAAGTTCTTTGCAAGTAAAAAACCACTTCCTTTTCGCCAAAAAGCGGGCCCCGTATAGATCGGGAAATCCCCGACGCGGGCTAAACGCTAACAGTAATGGAGACCAATCGGGGGCGTGCGAAAAAAGTATACCCGTTTTCCCCTAGAGGTTTTTAAACCAAGATGTCGCAACCCCAAAAACCCGATCGCAGCACTGACTTTTCTTGGGCTTAGGGTCTAAAGGGGCCCCTTGCGTTTTTCCAAACCCCCGGGGGGAAAGCGTACTATTTGTTTAATAAATATTTTTAGAAAGAATTGGTTTAAAGGTTTCCCTTTAAAAAATCACCATCAGTCAAAATTTGAAAAATGTTTATAAAAAATTTTTTCACAAGTTTTTTATGTAATGTACATATATATATTCCTAAATTTTAGAATGCCCGGCTGGGTAAAAGGTGAATAGAACCATAAAAAAATTATTGCCTTTATCATAATGTGATTTGTATATCCCTTTTGGTTTACAATGGACTCGTGGGTTTGAGGACGAGACACCCTAAAAATTTTCTTGTACATAGTTGCGCCCCCGGCCCCTATTTTGGGTTTTTAAATTAAACCCAAACCCTAAAACCTCTAAAAAAAAAAACCCCCGGGGGGTGTGGCACTATGAGGCCCTGAAATTGGATGTCCTGCAGCCCACCCGGGGACCCCGTTGGGGTTTTGGTGGGGTTTCCTTCACAAGAAAATTTTTGAAAATTTTTATTTATTTGGAATGACATTTGATACTTTTTGTATTTTTGTTTTTAATTTTGTAACTTCGAAGTATTTTTACCCCCGGGATGGGAAGATTTTATTTTTCCAAAAGGGGGTTATTCCCAAAAAAACAAAATTTTTCGGGTCTTTTGTATTTCACACCCCGGGGAGTGCTGTTTTTTAACCAGGGGGGAATGTTTTAGCCCTGGGGGGTGGGCACACGCGTCCCCTGGAGAGTGTTGGAGGGGGAAAGGGGGCTTAATGCTCAATATGCATTCACTCTACACACACTAACACACCCTTGGGGTGTGGGGGTTTTACTCTAGGGGTGGTAAAGAAGGTATGGTAGGAGTGATTTTAGTCGCCCGGGTTCCTGTCTTGGGGGCAGAAGGGGACTGGAGAGTCTGCTCTGGACAAATTTGGAAAGGAGTCTGGGAATTGCTATTCATCACTTGGAAAGTGGATGGGGGATAGGTTTGGAATACGCCCCTTAGTCGGGTTTCCAGAGCTGTGTCATCCCCTTTCAATACTTTAAAGGGAAGGAACAAGTGTAACCCAGAAAGTCTTAAAGAAATTCCCGGGTTCTTGGGACAGTTTGGTACAGTGACGTGCCCCCTGCCTGTGATAACGAGCATTTTGAGGGTTTAACTTGAATTTGGGAAAGGGTAAGGAAAAAGTGACTGCTCTACCCTTTGCTAATAAGAGTGCTTTTGTTTTCCAGCGTGGACCCAAAAGGGGAAAGGCAAATGGATTTATAAGATTTTGCTTAAAAGGGGGTTTCCCGAAGTCCAGCCAAAGTTTTTTACCGGTCACGGGGGAACCCCAAGAGTCCCTGTTGCTTCAGGCACAGGACAGGCAACCCGGAATCTACCGGAAACCCAATCCGGCAGCAAGCCCCCTTTTTATCGGTAAATTTCCCGGGGGGGGGGTAAATTTTGGCTTTGCGAAATAAGGTTCATTTGGGAGGCCCCCCAAAGGACTGGGAGGAAGAAAAAAATTGTTAATTAAAAACCTTTTTTTGCCCCCGTTTAAGGGAAAAAGGGGCCCCCTTTTGCCCCCCCAAAAACCTTTTATGCCCCCTGGACCCCCTTCATCTTCCAAAATTTGGGAAAGGGGAGGGCTGGTTTTTTAAACCGGTTATACTAACTAACTTCCCGTCCCCCCCTTAAAAAAAGTGATCACCCCCCCGGTCAAAGGGTGTTTGAAAAATTTGTGGCGCGTGTATATGCAGGTGCATACACAATGGCGTCATCACATACAGAATGTGCCACCACCAGCACATCATAGAAGAGGCCGAGGGACTCCCTTGAAGCTGCACAACTGTTCTGTGAAGCTTCAAGGAAGGCTCCCTGCACAAGCGCATACTATATTATTGTAGCTTGGGGCCCGGGGAGCAGAAGCACAAGAGGGGGGGCCCGAACTGTATCCGGGACCCCCTTTGTACTTCTTCTCACCGGGCCCCATACAACAGTTAAGGTAGTAATGCCCCGATGGCAGCCCTGCTCCCGGCATTAGGGACCATGGTGCTCCTCCAAACAAATCCACTTAAAAAGACAGCAACCAGCTCTCCTGAGCACAGAAACTCCATGACACTGCAAAAATGTCACTTTCCTGCAGGACAGCTTCTCCATGCTTTCAGGCTGTGTTTGCAATGCTGTAACTGCCCTTACTCATTTAGTCATTTAGACATTTAGTCTTTACATTGCAATCACCTGTGCTCTCTGGAACTTCACATCCACATTTCATCCACCAATTGTAGAGATTCACTCTCTCAGGTAGGCATTAAGTAGCATTCACACAGGAAATGCTGTTTACTTGAAACAGTTTTATTGCTTTCATAAAACTCCAATGGATTCAAACCCAAAAACAGCCTCTTCTGTGCACAAAAGTATTACAGCAAATAAACAGTTCATTTAGCAGGTCACATATGTCCCACTAGTCTCGGTATCCCCTTTAGCTTGAGCTCCAGCTGCTTCCACACGTTTCTTTGCAGCTCCCACAAACAGACTGCTCAGCATTCCTAGCTGACCCATGCTGTTAGGGTCTGCGGAACGCACCAAATATAAGATGTGGAGAGGTGCGTTCGCAGCCCGGGGTCCACCGTGCAGGCGGAGCCTGCTGCTAGTAAAATGGCGTAAGAAGCAAACTCTGTTATCCCGCAGAGTCGCCAACATAAACGCCGTAACGCGCTGTGGCAATAAGTGCGAACTCTGTTACTCCACAGAGCCGCTAGAAGGAGAGCCGCAGCGCTATATGGCGATGTATGCGAACTCACTAAACACAACTGAGTCGCAAAGAAAACACGCTAGGGCGCTGTCTAGCGTTGAAAGCGAACCCTGTTATGTCACAGGGCCGCTGAGAAAAAGTGCTGTGTCCTGTCAGGCTCTCAGGTACACAGTTAAGTGCTAAGCGTACATAAAGCGTGATCATGTGCTAATGTCCTCGCGGGAGTCACCCGCAATCTATGGCGTCTGAACGCCAGACCCTGAATACGGCAATCAAAACTCCTCACCGGTTATGCCGGTAATCTATGGCATCTAGGACGCCGACCCTGACCAGCTAGCACACCAAACTCCTCACCGATTAAGTCGGTATTCTAGTGGCTTATTTCAGCCGGGTCCCTAACCACACACACACACACACACATGACCACACTGGCGCATAGCATACAATGGTTGATATTAGCGCATGGCGGCCCAGCCATGCTACCCTTTTATAGTAACAGCTACAGGACCTGCCAGAAACAAGGACCAATGAAGCTTGTTCCAGAACAACAGTAGTCACAGGACCTTCCTGGCAGACCAATAGGAGCTGCTGCAGTACCTGAGCATGTGACCCCTGATCTCCAATGAGAGATCTCACTCTGGGCATGCTCAGAAGGGAAAACGCAGGACTTTGTCCCAAAGACGTCTGCTCCAGCACTGGCTATAATAGCAGATCCAGGAAAGGCAGCAGCAAGTCACTGCACAGTACTGGAGTGGGCAAGACGCTTGGACCGACGTCTCTGCAGAGCAGGCTCCACTGCGGCCGGAGATGAATGGGAGACCGCAGCGGGGCTGATTCGAGACTCCCCTTGTGCAGCAGCGGGAACTCGAACCCTAACATTACCACCCCTCCTAGGGCCCCCCCTTCTTTGGGCCTCGCTGCGCTCAAAGGCTGCGGAGCGTGAACATGCTCGGCAGGCTCCCAGGACCTATCCTCAGGCCCATAACCCCTCCAATCCACCAAATAAATTTTTTTGCCTCGTACCACCTTGTACCCAACAATGGCGTTTACCTCATGATCGTCGGTAGATGAAACCGACGTCCCGGCAGATGACTCGGAAAACCGGGAAATGGCCACGGGTTTCAGGAGGGACACGTGAAAGGTGTCAGTGATACCAAGGCGAGGCGGAAGGGCTAGGCGGTAAACCACCAGGTTCACCTGCTCAAGAACTTTAAAGGGGCCCAAAAAGCGAGGTGCCAACTTGGTGGACTCTACACGTAGCCTGATGTTTCGGGCAGAAAGCCACACTAGGTCACCCGGAGCAAATGTAGGAGCGGGGCGCCGATGGGCATCAGCCGAAGACCTCATCCTCTCTTTGGAGGCCTGAATGGCATCCTGTGTGCGGTCCCAAATGTCCCGTGCCTCCACAGCCCAGTCTGCCACCCTGGAATCGGCGGAAGACACGGGCATGGGCACTGGTACCCGCGGATGCTGACCGTAATTCAGGAGGAATGGGGTCTGTCCGGTGGAGTCAGCCACAGCATTATTTAGAGCGAACTCAGCCCACGGTAGCAAGGATGCCCAGTCATCCTGCCTGGCAGAGACAAAATGTCGCAAGTATGTGACCAAGGTCTGGTTGGCCCTCTCTACCAACCCATTCGTCTCGGGATGGTATGCAGAGGAGAGATTCAACTCAATGCTGAGTAAACGACACAGCTCTCTCCAGAACCGAGACGCAAACTGGGGACCTCGATCACTGACAATTTTGTCTGGCATACCGTGAAGGCGGAAAATATGCCTAATGAATAATGCTGCCAAGGCCCGTGCAGACAGTAACCGTGGTAACGGCACTAAGTGCACCATTTTGGAGAAGTGGTCTGTTATCACCCAGATGATGGTGCAGCCCCGAGACTTGGGTAAGCCCACCACAAAATCCATCCCGACCATCTCCCAAGGCCTGTCTGCCACCGGTAAAGGGAAAAGTAACCCAGCTGGCCTTTGTCGAGGGGACTTATTCTTGGCGCAGGAGATGCACGCCTGAACGTATTCCCTGATGTCACGGGCCATCTGCGGCCACCAGTATGTTCTCGCCAGCAACTCAGAAGTCCTTTTTGTCCCAAAATGTCCACTCACCCTGGACGAATGTGCCCAAGAGAGTACTTCCGGTCGCAAATTGATGGGCACAAAAGTCTTGCCCGGAGGCACAGACTCAAGCGAAACCGGAGCCACCGTTCTTAGGCTTTCTGTGGGGACAATAAGCCGAGGCTCCTCCTCCACCTCCTCAGAGGACACCACAGAGCGGGATAGAGCGTCTGCGCGAATGTTCTTCTCACCGAAGAGGAAATGGAGGGTGAAATGGAACCGGGAGAAAAACAAGGACCATCTGGCCTGACGGGAATTTAGCCGCTGGGCTGTCTGCAAATACACCAAGTTCTTGTGGTCCGTGAATACTTGGAAGGGGAAGCGAGCCCCCTCCAGAAGATGTCTCCACTCGGAGAAGGCCAACTTCATAGCCAGTAACTCCCTGTCCCCGATGGAATAATTCCTCTCTGCTGGTGTAAATGTCTTGGAAAAGAAGAAGCAGGGATGCTTCCGACCCTGGGCATCCTTTTGAAAGAGGACTGCTCCAGCACCAACAGAAGAGGCATTCACCTCTAAGATAAACGGTTTATCGACATCGGGGCGATGTAAGATGGGAGCACTGGCGAAATGCGACTTGATGGAGGAGAACTCCTTTGTGACCTCCTCTGACTACAACTTGGGATTAGCTCCCTTCTTGGTGAGGGCTACCAAGGGAGCTACCAAAGTAGAGAAGTGGGGAATGAATTGGCGATAGTAGTTAATGAACCCCATAAAGCGCTGCACCGCCTTAAGGGAGTAGGGTTCTTGCCAATCCATCACAGCCTGTAGTTTGGTAGGATCCATAGCCAATCCCTAGGTGGAGATGATATAGCCCAGGAAAGGTAGATACTCCTGCTCAAACATGCACTTCTCCAACTTCGCACATAGGGAATTTGCTCGCAAGAGGTCGAAGACCTTGCAGACATCTCTCCGGTGGGAGGCCATATCTGGAGAAAAGATGAGAATGTCATCCAGATAGACTACCACCGAGGTGGTCAACATATCCCGGAAGATGTCATTCACAAAGTCTTGGAAGACAGCTGGGGCGTTACAGAGCCCAAAGGGCATTACCAGATATTCATAATGCCCATCCCTGGTGTTAAATGCCGTCTTCCATTCGTACCCCTCACGGATGCGAATCAGGTTATACGCACCCCGCAGGTCTAACTTAGTAAATACCCTTGCTCCCCGAAGCCTGTCAAAGAGCTCAGAGATTAGCGGCAAAGGATATTTATTTTTCACGGTGATAGCGTTGAGACCCTATAATCAATGCACGGACGTAATTCTCCTTTCTTCTTCTGCACAAAGAAGAACCCCGCTCCCACTGGTGACACCGACTTCCTAATGAATCCCCTTGCCAAGTTCTCCTGAATATATTGGGACATGGCCTCTGTCTCAGGAAGAGAGAGGGGATAAACCCTTCCTCTAGGAGGCTCAGCTCCAGGCAAGAGGTCGATAGGACAGTCATAGGGGCGATGAGGCGGAAGAGTCTCCGCAGCCTTCTTCGAGAAAACGTCGGCATAAGACCAATAGACCTTGAGAAGAGGAGAGAGGTCTATGGGTATCTCAGTGGTGTTGACCTGCACGCTGTCCCTAATGCATCTGCCTTTACATAAATTACCCCAACCCAGAATTCTCCCTGAAGACCACTCAATATGGGGAGAGTGGTGGCGGAGCCAGGGTAATCCCAACAAAACCTCATCTATACCCTCAGGGAGGATAAAAAATGATATATTCTCCTGATGGGAAGGAGACATAGACAAGGTGAGTGGGACAGACTGATGGGTGATTTGTGAGGGCAGAATTGCTCCGTTCAACACCCGTACCGATACTGGTTCAGCCAGCAACACCAAAGGCATGGTGTGGCGAGAAGCAAAGGAGGATGACATAAAATTCCCCTCTGCCCCAGAATCCACACACAGCTTGACAGGTAGGGTGGTAGAACCGTGGGTAATTATCCCCTTGAGGAGCACTTTAGGGGCAAAACTCATGGCGTCCAGTGACCCTGTTTCTACGGTTACTGGGCGCGACCGTTTATTCAGCCGCTGTGGACATCGGTTGGCAAAATGTCCCTGCTGCTGGCAAATATAACAAATCGGGGATGGACGAGTGACCCGAGATTTAGATCCTGCAGGAGCAACCTCCTGAAGGTCGGGCGCCTGAACGGGCGACTCCAGAGAGGTGGTGAAGGTTGGAGCCAACCGAACCCTCTGCCTACACTGGGCACGTTCCAGCCTCCGCTCGTGGAAACGGAGGTCGACACGGGTGGAAATAGCGATAAGCTTCTCCAGTGTGGCAGGAATCTCTCTGGTAGCCAAGGCTTTTTTCACATGACCGGCCAGTCCTCTCCAGAACACGGGAATGAGGACTTTATCTGGCCACTCTAATTCCGAGGCCAGAGTCCGAAATTGGACAGCAAACTGGCTGACCAAAGCCGAACCCTGGGTACTTGCCAGCAGTTTGAGCGCCTATCGTGGGTGATCTGAGGTCCTAGAAAAACCTTTTTCAGAGCCTCCAGAAAACGAGAAGCACTCTGCACCACACGGTCGTCGCGCTCCCACAGCGGCGTTGCCCACTCCAACGCTCTGCCCGACAGAAGAGCTATCACAAAGCCCACTTGTGCCCGATCCGTGAGGAAACGTGCAGCCAGAAGCTCGAGGTGTATGGAGCACTGACTCACGAATCCCCGACATTGCTTGCTGTCACCAGCAAACTTGTCTGGAAGCGGGAGGTGGGACAATGTAGGGACAGAGGTGGCAGAGGACAAACTGGCTGCAGCTACGCTAGCAGCCTGAACAGCGACTGCGGTAACATCCACAGCTGAGGTTGTGCGCTCAAGAGCCGCCAACCTACCCTCCAGCTGCTGGATGTACAGCTGTAAACGCTGTTCATCCGCCATTTTACTAGCCAGACCCTGGCGCTAATATTATGTTAGGGTCTGCGGAACGCACCAAATATAAGATGTGGAGAGGTGCGTTCGCAGCCCGGGGTCCACCGTGCAGGCGGAGCCTGCTGCTAGTAAAATGGCGTAAGAAGCAAACTCTGTTATCCCGCAGAGTCGCCAACATAAACGCCGTAACGCGCTGTGGCAATAAGTGCGAACTCTGTTACTCCACAGAGCCGCTAGAAGGAGAGCCGCAGCGCTATATGGCGATGTATGCGAACTCACTAAACACAACTGAGTCGCAAAGAAAACACGCTAGGGCGCTGTCTAGCGTTGAAAGCGAACCCTGTTACGTCACAGGGCCGCTGAGAAAAAGTGCTGTGTCCTGTAAGGCTCTCAGGTACACAGTTAAGTGCTAAGCGTACATAAAGCGTGATCATGTGCTAATGTCCTCGTGGGAGTCACCCGCAATCTATGGCGTCTGAACGCCAGACCCTGAATACGGCAATCAAAACTCCTCACCGGTTATGCCGGTAATCTATGGCATCTAGGACGCCGACCCTGACCAGCTAGCACACCAAACTCCTCACCGATTAAGTCGGTATTCTAGTGGCTTATTTCAGCCGGGTCCCTAACCACACACACACACACATGACCACACTGGCGCATAGCATACAATGGTTGATATTAGCGCATGGCGGCCCAGCCATGCTACCCTTTTATAGTAACAGCTACAGGACCTGCCAGAAACAAGGACCAATGAAGCTTGTTCCAGAACAACAGTAGTCACAGGACCTTCCTGGCAGACCAATAGGAGCTGCTGCAGTACCTGAGCATGTGACACCTGATCTCCAATGAGAGATCTCACTCTGGGCATGCTCAGAAGGGAAAACGCAGGACTGTCCCAAAGACGTCTGCTCCAGCACTGGCTATAATAGCAGATCCAGGAAAGGCAGCAGCAAGTCACTGCACAGTACTGGAGTGGGCAAGACGCTTGGACCGACGTCTCTGCAGAGCAGGCTCCACTGCGGCCGGAGATGAATGGGAGACCGCAGCGGGGCTGATTCGAGACTCCCCTTGTGCAGCAGCGGGAACTCGAACCCTAACACATGCAGTCTCAATTCAGAGAGAGACCCCACCATGTCTCTCTCTTAACTACAGCTCACATTTTGGTTTGTCACTTTCCAGGAGCACACTTGACGTTGCTCCATCCAGCAGACGGTCACAGCTAGAAAACACAAGCCCTGATTCTTGCAAAGGCTGGTGAGTCGCACACGGTACCAGGGTTATGGGGTAATCGGCACCGAGCCCGTTGAAGTCTATGGGGAATGTCACTGGCAGCAGAGCTCGGTCCGTGGCCCTGGGCGCTCATACAATGGGGGAATATTTACAGGGGATAAAAGTAATAGTTCGTGACGCCACCTGTGGTTTCTGATCAATTTGACCAGCGCTGCAAGATGAATCTTCTGAGGGGATGTTATGGGGCAGCTGGATGTTAAGTCCCCCACAGGTGGGACTGGTCCCTCAAAGTCAATGATGTTGCAGATAATAAGTCAGTCACACACAAGTTGTTCTCTTTCCATACCTTTACTGTTGAAGGTTGCAGGTATTTCCCGGGAAGCTGGTCAGGTTGGAGACTGCACATTCAGGTAATCGCTGAGCAGGTTTAAGGCCTCCTTTACCTTTGAAATATATGTGAGTCCTAACTTGCATGAAGTCAAGTTTAACTCGTGATGCAGCAGCTACGCCCGGCCGACATTGTGGTAGAGCCTTCTCTGTCTCTGATAATCAGATGTTGGAAAGAACGAAGTCCTCTTATGCTGTGCACTGCTAAAAGTCCTTGTTCTCCCTGACTCAAGTTACGTATCAACACTTAGGGCTACCTTCTGTGACTTGAAGTCCAGCAAGGATTCCGGTTTTCTATCACTAGCCGTGAAGTACTAGCAATGCTTCGGACCCGGCGTCCGGTTAACACGTGACGGTGATTATCACCCAGGGCACTATTCCTTTCTTCTCCACTCGCCTGTCGCCCTGCTCTCGCCCTTAACATAAGCACGGGTAGCAGTAGATGTAGTAATCAGCTCTTCTTCCTTTCAGCTCACTGACCTGCTCTCAGTTAGCTCGTCGTTGTAACACTGTCGTAGTTCCCTTCCTTCTTTCCTTTCTAAACTCTGTCCAGAGCAGCTCACAGGACGTTCCGTCAGACTGTATACATGCTGTAGCTCCGAGAGTCACTTTCCACGTTCTAGAGAACACAGGCAGTTTGTTCTGAGATAACAGATTCGGTTGTAGCTCTGACTAGGCTAGAGTAATTTCCTTTCTACTCGTACTAGTCTCCACTTCAGTTCAAGATGAGCTACCTAAGCCCTGTCAGGAACCAGTCTTATCTCCTCTCCCTCCAAGACCAGAACTTGAACTCTCCTCACTCCTCAACCAACTCACTCCTCAACCAACTCACTCCTCAACCAACTCACTACTCTCTGCTACGTCACACTAACTTAAATAGTCTCCGATGCCCTCTGGTGGCAGTGTTGGAAAATGTGTGAGATGTGAATGAATATCAGGTTTTGCAATTACCTTTTCTGTGCATTTTCCTGGAGACATGTGTACCAAGCGCAGCTGGGCCACACACTGGTACATCTAATCAAATCCTGCAAAGCTAGGACTTAAGTCTATCCTACCTTCTTCTGCTACAGTACAATGATAGCGTAGGGGAGAGGTCTCCTATGTTAACACTGTCTTGTACTTGGAGAATATGCATAATTTGCAAGTGGAATGTATTTTATACAAAAATATGGTTGCATTATTTCAGCTGAGCCAGGAGGAAGAAGTCATTGGGATCCTATGAATAGTTGTAGTTTTACAACAGCAGCAGAGCCACCGGTTGTGGATCAATGATCAAATGTGAAAAATTTAAAAACTTACTGAATGAAAAAATTTTCTTTTTAACATTATAGAGAGAACCCTGAAAATTTTAGAAATATTACCAATTGACAAGCAGTAATATTGTGCACTAAAGCAGTCCATTGAGAGCGTAGAGGGCACCACTGGCTTCTCTACATCCAGCTTGCCTTGATTCACAAGTCTCTCCTTATGTGCAAATAGAAATAGACCTTTCAATAAAGCTGAGCCTGGTGGTGAAAAGCCAGAAGAAGCCTTTGAGCTGTTTCTTCTCTTTGTGTCTATTTCAGTTTTTATAGAGCGATACAGAGGTGAGAACCTCAAGTTAAATCCCTCTCTAACAAGCCATAAATCATAACCTTTGTTATTGTTAAAATTTGCAGCATGATAATAGAAATTATTATTTTAAAATATCTAATTATGTCCCTAATCTGCTTTTATTAAACTTTATATTGAAAGGAACACTGCCTATGAAATGAATGATGACAACACGGATTGTCAGCACTATCTAGCAGAAGATGACATATAATTATAACACACACGTCCCCCCAACATGTTTCACCACAGATGTGATATCATCAGGGGATGGGACAATAGTATGAAAGTTTTTTGACTTGTTAGGGAGGGATTTAATTTGGGGTTTTCCCCTCTCTATCGCTATATGTAAATGAATCCCTCCCAAGTCATTTTTTACCCCATTTTCTGTTTGATGTTTTATTTCAGTTTTTAAATTATGTTTTCTTTGTTTTTCAGGGTGAAATATAGCTGCTTTCTGCCTATTGCGGGCAGTATTTATTTACTGACAGTTTCTCTAGCGGAGACCTGGATTTTGCCAGCACTCTTGTTTGGCTGTTTTTGGAAATACCAAGTAACTTCATGCACATGTGGCGCCCCTGAGGGTTCAGTCACCACAGAGGTGTTGCATCTCATCCAGAGGTGTGACACCCCACCCCAGGTAAGGAGGTAGCACCCCCTTAGACTCCAACACCTGCATCCAACACACACCATCAGCTGGTCATATGGACGTATGGGGTGTATGGGTGGGTGGAGCTTAGGCAGCAGTAAGAGGAGAAGAGAGGTTTAGAGAGCAGACACTCTTAGGAGTGAGTGGTGGGGAGGAGAGCTAGCTCGAGAAGCTTCTGGAGCGCAAGAGAAAGGGTCCAAGGGCACGGACAGTGAATATCCCATCCGTGGCCCCATCCGTGATCGGAAGGACCAGGCCATCAGGGAACGGCCCCTAGACTAGTGGGAAATCTTCATGCCCTGCTAGTAAGCCGACGGCGGTGATCACTTTATGGGTCATTGCTACTACCACCAGCAGCATCCCCGGAAGGAAGCTATATAGGCCAAGGACATACAGAACTAATCTGTTTCCCGACAGGACCGCAGCTTCTGGTCTGAAGGACTGCATGGTGAGGTGCTAGGAAGAAGGGAGTGGAAAAAGCACAGAGAGAGAAGGCCAGGAAAGGAGCACACTGAAAGGGAGTCTTGGGAAGGTGCGACCAATCTACCTGGGGGTAGCTGGAACCCTCGCCCGGAGGACACAGTACCAAGCGGGCATCTGTATTGCCGGTGACAGAATTGTGAGTAAACCTTGAAACTGCACTCGGACTGTCTCCCTGATTATTCCAGCGTCGCACATCTCTCTGCTACATTCTTCAGCACCATCACCCTAATACCACAACATCTACCTGCCCTGGAAGGACACAGCCTCACCTGTAGGAGGTTTACCAACTAGCTGCACAACACCATCCCTTCTAGAGGACCTGCACCGCAGCGCTGGTCACCCTGACCAGACACTACAGGTGGCGTCACGTATCACTATACGAACATTATCCCCTGTAAATATATTCCCCTTTTTGGTGAGTGACCAGGGCCACGGACTGAGTCGTGGCTACCGTGACATCCCCATAGAAGTCAACAGGCTCAGTACCGAGTACCCCACAGCCCTGGCGGGCAACTCACACAGCCATGGGCAATTCTGAATGCGGCAATACCAAATATGTGTATATTTGATTTTTTTATTGTTTTATTTTGAATGGGGCAAAAGGTGGGTGATTTGAACTTTTATATTTTTTCTATTTTTTAAAAAACATTTTTTTTTACTATTTGCATGTTTCAATAGTCTCCATGAGAGACTAGAAGCTGCAGTTGTCTGATCGGCTCTGCTACATACAGGCGATGATAAGATCGCCTGTATGTAGCAGAAATGCTCACTTGCTATGAGCGCCGACCACTGGCAGGTTTAGTGACGCGCTTCCGGTAAGCGCGAGTTAAATGCTGATGTCAGAGATTAACAGCGGCATCTAACTAGTTAACTGCTGCGGTGGATTACGATTCCACCTGAGGATGTTGCGGGCACATCTCAGCAGTATATATCAGCTGTCATGTGCCTGGAAAGGTGCGGGCTCAGCGCCGGAGCCCACGACGAACAGGGGGAGTGTAAAGGGGTTAAGCTGTGCCACTGTAAAAATGTATAACTCAAAAAAACAAGCCCTCATATAGCTATATCAACGAACAAATAAAATATGTATGACTTTTTGAATGCGTTAATGACAAAATAAACTTGGTTCTTAAAGGGTTATACATTCTGTCATTGCTACTGTAAAAATAGTATCTGCAGTCATGAGTTGGGCGATCAGGGATGATTTACTCTCCCGTATGGTTTGTTTTCCTCAATTTTGCTTCTTTGTAATGATCCCTGTCATAAACTGAATATAAATTTCATCAAAATTATGCAAAAAGTGCTTAAATGGTACAAGACTGAGTTAGCTTCCCTACGTCTGCTTTGAATTTCTAAGCATTCTTAGCTGCAGGCTATAGTGCATGATTGAAACGAGTACCTTCTCAGTAAATGTATGTGATCACAAGACTCAGTGGGAAGAGGTGTGCATACATTCAGTAGCATGTAGCAGTACATTATTCTTGCCGAGCTAATTTATGGCATTCAGTGGAATATAATAAAGGTGATCTGGCAATCTCTGTAGGAGTGCTGAGAAGACATAGGTCTTTGTGTAACAAAGGGAGAGCACATCCATCCGACTGAGCTTCCGAGATGCTGAAAACGTTTAAATCTTGAAACTGCTGCGAAGTAAAATAAGTCTACGCAACACAGAACATTTGTCACAGCTGGTGGGCACAATGTGATGTTGTCTAATTCTAATAAGTACTATTATCATTACATCTTATGTCCAAACTCACCAGTTCCCTTTCAATTCCCTTCTTTCGAAAGAAAAAATAAAAAGTAACTACTCTATTTAGCCACCACAATATAAATAAAGAGTAATCTTTACAACAATGAAATATAAAGAGGCTTTTCTAGAACTTGTATGGGCGCCAGTTCTTATAATCAAGGAGAATTACACTAATTTTCATGGCATTTCAAGTACTAGTAAGAGGTTTTTCTTAGAGCAGTTTTCAAGCATTCCTTCTTCTGAGCCTGAGATTCATTGTTATGTTATTTCCTATCCATCTTAACTACAGAATATTTACGAATTATGATTTACGTTGTATGTGTTGTAAAATTGTATCTAAAATGTATTACTTCCTTTCTAATGCAAAATTAAATGCAGACAACCCAAGTTAGGCCTCATTCAGACGTCCATTTTCCACATAGCTGTTCTATTCGTGTTTTTCACAGATATTGTTCACATGTCCATGGTTTTTGAGGATTAAAGAGATTCTGTCAAATTTTTTCTATTTAATTTGAGAGTAGCATAATATAGGACATTGTATATCACGCATCCCCTCAGCAAAGCATCCCAGCAGCTAAGCATCTAGAAAAAGCAGTTAATCCATGGCAAAGAATTAACATCCATCTTCTCTCTTCACACAGGTACAACCTTGCTTGCTGTCTTGGCACACCTCTGCTTGCTGTCTCATCTGCTATCACCCTGCAATATACCTTACTGAACTCTTCTTACTGAATATTTGCTACAATTCATTTGTAGCATTATACTCAGTAATTACTGCTGTATATCTGTGGTTGGGGGTCACTGTAGATACCATCTTGGTAAAGGTGTTATAGCAGAGATAGAGCCAGGACTTGTGTCTTTGATCTTCTATCCACACTTGGGTTTGTAGAGCAGCTGGTGCTAATTTATCACAAACCAGCTCCCACAATCCATCTCTCCTGACCCTGTATTGTGGCCTATAAATTTAGAAGCATTCTAAGGGGTGCACGCAGTGTAGGGTGCACGCATCCCCTCAGTAAAGCATCCCAGCAGCTAAGCATTAGAAAAAGCAGTTAATCCACGGCAGTTAGTCAGGGCAAGAGACAGGTAAATCCCACTTTGCTCTCTATTTTATCCATGTGCTTTATTTCTATCCTCCTGTGTTCCCTTTCCATCCACATTCACCGCCTCATCCCCCCTCCATCACGACTCATACACATCAGCCCCTCTATACTTCTCTCTCCCATGTACAGCTCCCATGCACTTCTCACCTTCCTGAAAAACCTCAGTCCATCTTGTCCAAACATATCGCACAAAAAAACTTCTTACAATTCCAAAAACTACTTGCACTTTATCTTCTTACTTCTATTGATTTCAGGGGACATCTCCCCCCAACCTCAACCCCTACCCTACCTCACATTCAAACCTTACTAACCTTACTAATATTAGTTGCACTCCCTCATCTCCTTCTTTTAACTGTGCCCTCTGGAATCCACGGTCTGTATGTAAACATTTTTCTTTTCTGCACAATTACTTTATGAGCAACTCTCTTAATCTGTTGGCCCTCACTGAAACCTGGATTCAGGATTCTGACACTGTCTTCCCTGCTGTCATTTCCCATGGTGGCTTACAATTCTCCCATTCCCTGAGATCCACAAACAGACTTGGTGGTGGAATCGGCATACTCCTGTCCAAACAATGTACTTTCCAGGTCATCCCCCCAGTTCCATCACACAATGCACTTTCCAGGTCATCCCCCCAGTTCCATCACTCTCATTCCCTTCTTTTGAGGTCCACACCATCAGGCTCTTCCGTCACCTCTTCCGAAGAGTAGCTGTCATATATTGTCCCCCAGGCTCACCCACCCAATTCCTTGACCATTTCTCGACCTGGCAGCTGTACTTCATGTCCTCAGAACTACCTACTCTTATCCTGGGAGACTTCAACATGCTCATTAATAGCCCCATTTCCACATCTGCATCCCAGCGTCTATCACTAAAAACACTTATCTAGGCCTCTCACAGCTCTCAACCTCTGAAACACACAAAGACGGTAACACCCTTGACCAGGGGCGTACATAGAAATCATGGGGCCCCATAGCAAAAGTCTGAATGGGGCCCCCCCAAAAAAAAAACAGGTGCTCTTAACTCCACACACACACACACCTGCAGTGCATGCAGGGCCCCCTACACCCTCCACAGTGCGTGCAGCCGGGCCCCCCTCCCTAAGGTGCAAAGTGCAGTCAGAGCCATTGTAAATGTAAAGTGCCAGCACAGTGAGGGGACACATTCAACAAAAAAATCCACCCCATACCCCAGCCAGCAGGGCTCACCTTCTTGTGTATCTCTCCCTGAGTGAAACTTATGAATGTTTTCTGCTTCCTGTGATGCATGTGTCTCTGGCTGCAGGCTGGCTTTCTTATGCAAATGCAGCCAGAGACTTAAGCCAACTGCTGACCAGGAGACAACAAGGAAAGGGGACCTTCAAGGGGGTTTACAGTGTCCAGCCGTCGCTTATATTTAATTAAAGGAGATAGTACTGTGTCAGCACAGCACAGCTGCCAAACGACAGCGGCCGTCGTGGGCCCCCTCACCTGTCTGGGCCCCATAGCTGCTGCTTAGTCTGCTCTATTCACGGAACGCCACTGCCCTTGACATGGTCTTTGTCCGGCTCTGTTCAATCTCCTACCTAAATAACACCGCTTCCCCTCTCTGACCACAACATTCTTTCCTTCACGCTCACAAAACCTATCCCACCCCAGCACATTCCTACCTACCACACATTCTGAAATCTACATTCCATTAACATTCATACACTTTCAGACTCCCTACACTCATCACTGTCCACAATCTCCTCTTTTTCCTGTCCTGATCTGGCTGTACACCACTACAATGACTCTCTCAGAAGCACACTTGACCAAGTAGCGCCCCTCACCATCAGAACCTCCAAGCACAGAGTAAAACAGCCCTGGCACACATCGCAAACTCTATTTCTCCAGCAATGTTCTAGGAGTGCTGAACGCTTATGGAGGAAAACTCGCACACCAAAAGACTTCATGCACTTAAAATTTATGTTAAGAACCTATAACTCTGCATTTCACCTTGCCAAACAGACCTACTACACCACCCTGATCTCCTCACAGGGACACCATTCCAATAGTGTCTGTGACACTATTCCTGGCTAGCCACATTATGTTGTGTCACAAATCAATAATTAAAAGGAACCTGTCACCTCGTTTTTGGCCTACCAACTAAAAATATCACTTAACTGAGTGTCAGCTATGCAATCCACAACTACTTCTGAAAGCCTCTGACTCCCCATGAATCATCCATAAAAACCTTTTTTATTTGTCCCGTGCTGTATGTTAATGTTTTCGGTCCGGTCCGATGGGCGTGGCTTATGTTCCCTCACCCCACCCCTCCTCGGCTTGCTGTACGTATTCTTTTCCGTAAGTATCGCAGATCGCTGTAGAGAATTTGCGAGTGCTCATTCAAATGTGAGCTTGCGCGTGCGCAGTATGCTTTGCCCAACTGCGGGCAAAGCCGGAAAGCAGTAGTGCACATGCACCAGCATACGTAGTTGCTTTCTATGTTCCGGAAGTATTTTGCTGCCATTTCTGTGTTCCCTGACGCCGGAATGGACTGGAGAGAAGATACTTCTGGGACATAGAAAGCAACTGCATATGCCGGCGCATGCTCGCTACTGCTTTCTGGCTTTGCTCGCAGTTGGGCAAAGCATGCTGCACACGCTTGAGATCACATTTGAATTCGCACGCTCGAATTCTCTACGCGATCTGTGATACTCATGGAAAAGAATGCGTACAGCAAGCCGAGGAGGGGTGAAGTGAGGGAACATAAGCCATGCCCATCAGACTGGACCAAAAACATTAACATACAGCGCGGGACAAATAAAAAAGGTTTTTATGGATGATACATGGGAAGTCAGGGGCTTTCAGAAGTAGTTGTGGATTGACAATTATTGACGATCTGGCCAATTATTTCAAAGAAAAAATTGACCATATCCGACAGGAAATTATCTCCCAATTACCTCATACCATGCACTGTCCTCCCTCCCCCACTGCATCAAGCTCACTTTCTGACTTTGAACCAGTCACAGAAGAAGTAATCAGGCTCCTTGCATTTTCTTGCCCTACAACTTGCACCAGTGACCCCATTGCATTACATCTCCTCCAGTCCCTTTCCCCTGCTGTCACCTCTCACCTAACAAAAATATTCAACCTCTCTCTCTCTTCTGGTGTCTTTCCTTCCTCACTTAAGCGTGCCATCATACAGCCATTACTTAAAAAACCATCCCTCGACCAAAACGTTGCTGCTAACTATAGACCTGTCTGTAATCTTCCCTTCATCTCTAAACACCTGGAACGCCTGGTCCATGCCCATCTTATCCGCTATCTCTCGGATAACTTTCTTCTCGACCCACTACAATCCGGTTTCTACACTCTACTAAAAGAGCCCTCACTAAAGTCTCCAATGATATTCTAACAGCTAAAACTAATGGTCACTACTCCATGCTAATTTTCTTGGATCTCTCCGCAGCATTCGACACTGTGGATCATCAGCTCCTCCTCATTATGCTCCGCTCCATCGGCCTCAAGGACACCATTCTCTCTTGGTTCTCCTCCTATCTCTCTAAACGCTCCTCCACTGTATCTTTTGCTGGCTCTCCCTCCTCTCATCTTCCCCTTATGGTTGGGGTTCCTCAAGGATCGGTTCTAGGCCCCCTCCTATTCTCTTTGTATACTGCCCCTATTGGTCAAGCAATAAGTAGATTTGGGTTCCTGTACCATCTCTATGCTGATGACACCCAATTATACACTTCTCATGATATCATGCCTGCCTTTTTAGAAAACATCAGTGATTGTCTTACCTCTGTCTCTAACATCATGTCCTCCCTCTATCTGAAACTGAATCTGTCTAAAACTGAACTCCCCGTGTTTCCTCCCTCTACTACCTATGCCCGACATTGCCATTTCCGTGTGTGGTTTCACCATTACTCCCCAGCAACATGCCCGCTGTCTTGGGGTCATACTTGATTCTGAACTTTCATTCACCCCCCCACATCTGATCACTGGCTCGCTCTTGTTATCTGCACCTCAAAAATATTTATAGAATTCCACCTTGTCTTACTTTCGACTCTGCAAAAACTCTTACTGTTTCTCTTATTCATTCTCGTCTGGGCTATTGTAACTCTACTAATCGGTCTCCCTCTTACCAAACTCTCCCCTCTCCAATCTGTCCTGAATGCTGCAGCCAGGATATTCCTCACCAATCGTTATACCAATGCCTCTATCTTGTGCCAGTCCTTACAATGGTTACCCATCCACTCCAGAATTCAGTATAAACTTATTACCCTCAGCCACAAAGCACTCCTTGGCTCAGCACCACCCTACATCTCCTCTCTCGTCTCAGCCTACCACCCTACCCGTGCCCTCCATTCTGCTAAGGACCTGAGGTTAACATCCTCAATAATCATAACCTCCCACTCCCATCTCCAAGACTTTTTACGTGCTGTGCCAATTTTTTGGAATGCACTACCCAGGTTAATACGATTAATCCCCAATCCCACAGTTTTAAGTGTACCCTAAAAACGTATTTGTTCAGACTGGACTACCGCCTCAACGCATTAACCTAACTATCCCTGTGTGGCCCATTCACAATTTTTACCATAACCAGTGTGGTGTAATGACCCCTGATGCAGCTAGGGGGCACTGTGTATGGCCCTCGGGATATGCATAGAGACATGTGATGGATGGACGTTATGTATCACAGAGGTGGGTGGCCCTGTGATGGAAGCCTGAGCATGTTTTGTTCAGCAGATCTACTGCTGAGAGTTGTGCTACATATTGGGAGGCTTCCAGGTGACTAGGAGAACTGGGCGGGTCCAGTCACCTACAAACCCACCCAAGGGGCTTGTGTCTAAATACCTGGGATAAAACCTGTATGTAATGGTGTAGCTAAAGGACCTGTGGTGAGGTCATGACCATGTGACATAACCATGTGATTCCTGACCTCACCTGTGGGTGGAGTTACACCTATGTAATGGAGTGTGTTTTGCACCTGTGAGAGAGTGTGTGGGAGTCTGCCAGTGTGGACAGGCTTCCATGTGTCCAAGGCAGGACATTACAGAGAGGTTTCTGTGACTGAAGAGCGAGGCTCCAGGCAGGAGCTGAAGCATTGAAGAGTGTATTGTATGTTACCATATGGTTTATGATGCAATAAACCTAAAGACTTTTTGCATAAGAAAGTGTCTCCTGAATTACCTCTGAAGCAGCCGAGTGAGGAAAACCTTACAATTGGTGGATGGAATGCTGGCAGCGACCCAAGGAGCACATGTTCCAGGACTGGGAATCAGGAGCCAGAGGAGGAACGGACGGTCTGTGAAAACCGTGAGTGTGACCAGTGGTCACGAATAAACTGTGCATTGATGTTTATGTGGTGCCTCTGAAGATATGAGGTGTCTGAAGAAACTGTTAAGCAGTGGTGACAGACAGGAGTCTGTGTTATGTGACCGGGGTCATTGAGAAGTAAGCAAAAAGCATGCTGAGAGGATACCTCAGAGGAGGTGTCCGGAAACCTGCGTGGCCAACAGGTAACAGACAGGAGTCTGTGGTGTACTGATGGGTCAGTGAGACTGTTTTTTTTCCTTTGTGGGATGCCTCTCTGAGAGAGGAGGTGTCCGGAAATCTCTGTGGCCAAGAGTAACAGACAGGAGTCTGTGGTGTGCTGACGGGTCAGTGAGAGACTGTATTTTTGTGTTTGCTGGGTACCTCTGAGGCTGAGGTCTCCAGGATCCTGTGTGGCTGACGCCAACAGGGGACGGTCTTGACAACCGTGCTAGGCTGGTCGGGATCAGTGAGAAGAATTAGTGAGAAACTGTTTTTTTTTTTGGTGTTTTTTTTCTGGAACACGTGTGAGGTGTGTGCTGTGGCTCATCGGAGTCCACGAAGGTGACAAGCGGCTGGCTGTGACTCGTGGGGTCACGAAGGTGACAAGCGGCAAGACAGCGCAGCGTGCAGAGACCTGTGGTAGCAGGAGCTAAAGTGACTTGCAGCAAGAGGTTCTGCAGCAGCAAGAGCTGCAGTGGCAGCAGCGGCTTGTGCGTGGCAGCCGGAGGTGCTGGCGGGTGGTGGCAGTACCAGCAGGAGCTGGTGAGGTACCATAAGGACATCAGGTCCAGAGTGGGTGACCTCTTAAAGTGACGGTACCAGCCCCGAGAGACATAAGGTTCTGTGCGAACTGGGGTCTGGTAGAGCCGTGGGGGAGTCCACGGTGTATAACCCAAGGAGGGGTGATGGCCCAAAAGATGGCGGAATCCCAAAAGGGGGTGGCAACCCAAAAGGGGATGATGGCCCAAAAGGGGGCGGAGTCCCAAAAGGGGGCGGTTGGCATAAAGGGGGTGGAGGATCCCAACGTTAAAGGGGAGGTGCAGACCAACTGTTGCCCGGGGCAAATATGTTATATGTGTCCAGTCTGCCTTAGGAACTATCCACCCGGCACACTACTACGGGGGTGTACCCTGCAGATACACCATGAAGAGGTGGTGGGTCTGGTCGACTCGGGGAGTCCGGTGACTCTAGTGAGGGTTGCACCTGACGGGTTTCAAATACCTGGAAGAAAGGTCGGGGTCACCTGTATCTATGGGGACACAAAGGATTATTCAGTGGCCAGGGTAATCTTTGAGACAGGCTGGGACATTGCAGGACAGGATGTCGCTATAATCCCTAATTTGTCGTGTCCAGTGGTTATAGGGCGGGACTCTAAACTGTTCTCTGGCTTGTGGGACAGGGGAGTTCCTCTACAGCAGGAGGGAGGCCTCTCTACTGTTGGGGTGGCAGACATTGGGACAGTGACACCTCCCAAAACTGACGAGTCAGACGGTGACACAGGAGGAAAGGTTGCGTCTGCCCGACTGACTGACATGATGTCCTCTGAAATGTATGACAATAGAACCAATGATTATTATTATTATTATTATTATTTATTTCTATAGCACCATTGATTCCATGGTGCTGTACATGAGAAGGGGTTACATACAAATTACAGGTATCACTTACAGTAAACAAACTAACAATGACAGACTGATACAGAGGGGAGAGGACCCTGCCCTTTCGGGCTTACATTCTACAGGATTGTGAGGCAGGAGATAGTAGGTCGGGGGGTTGCAGCAGTTCCGGTGTTGGTTGAGGCAATATCTCCGGTAGTGGTGAGGAGGTAGCAGGGTCATTGCAGGCTGTAGGCTTACATTCTACAGGATTGTGAGGCAGGAGACAGCAGGTTGTGGGTGTTGCAGCAGTTCCAGTGTTGGTTGAGGCGATATCTCCGGTAGTGGTGAGGAGACAGCGGGGATCATTGCAGGCTGTAGGCTTTCCTGAAGAGATGGGTTTTCAGGTTCCGTCTGAAGGATCCGAATGTGTTTGATAGTCGGACGTGTTGGGGCAAAGAATTCCAGAGGATGGGGGATATTCGGGAGAAGTCTTGGAGGCGGTTGGGTGAGGAGCGAATAAGTGTGGAGGAGAGAAGGATGTCTTGGGAGGATCGGAGATTACGTGAGGGAAGATATCGGGAGATTAGTTCAGAGATATAAGGAGGAGACAGATTATAGATGGCCTTGTAGGTCAGTATTAGTAATTTGAACTGGATACGCTGAGGGAATGGGAGCCAGTGAAGAGATTTGCAGAGGGGAGAAGCGGAGTAGTAGCGAGGAGAGAGGTGAATTAGTCGTGCAGCAGAGTTAAGGATGGACTGGAGAGGTGCGAGGGTGTTAGCAGGGAGGCCAGAGAAAAGGGTGTTGCAGTAGTCGAGGCGGGAGATGATGAGGGCGTGCACAATCATTTTAGTAGAGGGTTGAGGAAAGGACGGATTCTTGAAATATTTTTGAGCTGAAGGCGACAGGAGGTAGAAAGAGCTTGGATGTGCGGTTTGAAGGACAGGGCAGAGTCAAGGGTTACTCCGAGGCAGCGGACTTCTGGTACGGGGGAAAGCGTGATGTCGTTAATTGTGATAGATAGGTCAGGTAAGGAAGATCTGTGGGATGGGGGAAAGATTATGAGTTCAGATTTGTCCACATTGAGTTTGAGGAAGCGGGAGGAGAAGAAGGAGGATATGGCTGATAGACACTCCGGGATTCTGGATAGCAGAGAGGTGATGTCTGGGCCAGAGAGGTAGATCTGAGTGTCATCAGCGTAAAGGTGGTACTGGAATCCGTGGGACTTTATGAGTTGCCCCAGGCCAAGTGTATAGATTGAGAAGAGTAGGGGTCCTAGAACAGATCCTTGGGGGACTCCAACGGAGAGAGGGTGGGACGAGGAGGTAGTGTGTGAGTGGGAGACGCTGAATGTGCGGTTGGAAAGGTATGAGGAGATCCAGGATAGGGCGAGGTCTTTGACGCCAAAGGAGGAAAGAATCTGTAGTAGAAGGCAGTGGTCAACTGTGTCAAAAGCAGAGGACAGGTCAAGAAGCAGGAGTATAGAGTATTGTCTGTTCGCTTTGGCTGTAAGTAGGTCATTAGTAATTTTGGTCAGGGCTGTCTCAGTGGAGTGATAGGGGCGGAAACCAGATTGTAGAGTGTCAAAGAGCAAGTTAGAAGAGAAGTGGTAGGAAAGCTCAGCGTGGACATGCAGCTCCAGGAGTTTGGAAGCGAATGGGAGCAGCGATATTGGGCGATAGCTGGACATAGCGGTTGGGTCGAGGGTTGGCTTTTTAAGAATAGGCGTGATTGTGGCATGCTTGAAAGCAGAAGGGAAGGTACCGGAAGTTAGTGATAAGTTGAAGAGGTGGGTTAGGGATGGAATAATAGTGGTGGTGAGGTTGGGGAGGAGGTGGGTTGGGATGGGGTCAAGTGCACAGGTTGTGAGGTGCGATTTGGAGAGAAGACAATTAAGCTCCCCTTCAGTTATGTTGGAGAGGGAGGTTATGGGGTTGGGGCATTGGTCTGGTATACAAAATGGTTGAGGTGGTTGAACAATGAAGACTTGCCTTGTTTGGTCGATCTTATTTTTGAAGTGTGTGGCAAAGTCCTCAGCAGAGATGAGGGAGGTAGGAGGGGGCAGTGGTGGGCGGAGGAGGGAGTTAAAAGTTTTGAATAACTGTTTGGGGTTGTAGGATAGGGAAGATACGAGGGTTGTGAAGTAGGCCTGTTTAGCAGAGGTGAGGGCAGATTTGAAAGAGAGTGTTGCTTGTTTGAATGCAGTGAAGTCGTCTTGCGAATTTGTTTTTTTCCAACGCCGCTCTGTAATCCTGGACACTTGCCGGAGCTTTTTAGTGGTGTTATTGTGCCAAGGTTGTCTGTTGGTACGTCGCACTCTGCCATGAACGAGAGGGGCGACCGTGTCAATAGCCGATGTGAGAGTGGCATTGTAGAAAGCAGTGGCACTGTCTGTATCGTGGAGTGAGGATATTGATGCCAGTGAAAGAATAGAGTCAGAGAGTGTGTGGATGTCTAGGTGTGCAAGGTGTCAGCGGGGGTGCACGTGTTGCTGGACATGGGTGACAGGAGAGGAGGACAGGGATGAGAAAGTGAGTAGATGGTGGTCGGATAGAGGGAGAGGGGAGATGGTGAAGTTAGATAGAGAGCAGAGGCGGGTGAAGACCAAGTCTAATGTATGACCATCCGTGTGGGTGGCTGAGGAGGACCACTGAGTAAGTCCAAAGGATGAAGTAAGGGACAGAAGTTTGGAGGCTGCTGACTGAAGGGTATCAGTGGGGATGTTGAAGTCACCCATGATGATGGTGGGGATGTCAGTGGAGAGAAAGTGAAGAAGCCAGGTAGTGAATTGGTCGATGAAGGCAGTGGTCGGACCTGGAGGTCGGTATATGATGGCCACTTGGAGGTTGGAGGGAGAGTAGATGCGGACAGAGTGGACTTCAAAGGAAGGGAGGATTAGGGAGGGAAGAGGTGGGATTGGGTTAAAGTTGCAGTTAGAGGAAAGGAGAACACCCACTCCTCCACCATGTCTGTTTCCAGGGCGAGGAGTGTGGGTGAATGATGTGGTGGTAGTTAAGACCTCTAGAACGGACACCCAGTTAGAGGGTAACGGGAGGGGCCCCGAGAGTGACTCTTGTGCAGACTGTGACTCGACCGCAAGGGAAAACGAGTGCAGTAAGGTGGAGCCGAGTAAAAATGGCCGATCTTCCTCTCACCGCAGGGGCCGTGGAAAGGCGGGACAGGCTACATCCTCTAAGAAGAGAAATGATGAGGAAGAGTCAGGGTCAGGTACCAGTCAGGTGACTGTCCTTGATAAGGAGGCAGAGCTGGAGCTCTCTGAAGTTACCGGGAGTCGGGAAACAGTGAAAGAGGCAGTCGAGCAGGAAAGAGTCCTGAGACGAATGATTGAGCACAAAGTGGAGGAGCTTGGAGGAGCTTGGAGGAGCTTGGAGAAGGAAGTCTCTAAGCTCAGAGATCGTCTGTCAGCATGTAAAAGTATGAACAAGGCTCTATGGAGAGAGACGGAGGTGCTCAGAGAGGCCCAAGAAAAACATCAGCAGGAGTGTCGCTGCTTGGCAGAAGAGCGAGATGGAGTTCTCCGAGAGCTCAAGATGGAGGAGGAGACTGGTGCCCAGCTCCAGAAATCTCTGGGAGAAGAAATCCAGCAAGGGAAGTGCCATGCAGATGGGCACACAAGGGAGAGTGATGTCTTGGAAAACTGTACTAACGCTCAGGACGAGGAGGTACAACAGTCTGTCCAAGAAGGTGACGGGTCAGTTTTCAAGTGTGTAATAGAGATACCCGAAGACAGGCGAGAAGTGTGTGCCATTGAGGAGGTGCATGAGGCCTTTAGAAAGGCAGTAGAAGCATACAGTGTGAACTGGGTGCCAGAGATGAAACAGTTGGTCATACTGTCGACTAGGGAAGTCACGATGAAGCGGGTGGCTATCCTGAGCGACATGCACCTACATTGTCTCCGCACGAAACAGGTGATCCTGTTGAGAAATAGAGAAGCCGCTCGACGTCTGGAGCAAGTAAGAAGGACTCAAAATCAGCTTGGCTTGATGGAAGACATCGTTCAAGTGCCCAGAGGTCTGGTGAAGAAGGTCATCGGAAGACTCGGGAAAGTGATGCAGGAGATGGTAAATAAGTCCGGTGTGACGAGAGTCAGGATTCCGGCTGATGACGAAGTCCAGGTCGTGGGTGAAGACGGGATGGTTCCGTTCCTCGTTGTCGGATCCAGGGAGAGCCTTGGGAATATCCGGATGCTCCTGGAGTATCGTGTGTCGTACCTGAGAGAAGTAGAGCAGCTACGACTTGAGAGGGAGCAGGTCAACAGAAACCTACGGGAAATGGAAAGAAGATGGTCGCCACCTTCAACCCGTGGTATTGAGAGGCGAAGAGGTTTTCTTAAGACGAGAAGTCCTCAAGCTGGAGATAATACAGGAAATAGGTTGCCTGATGGAAGAGGTAGAAATAGTGATGCCTCAGTTAGCTCAGTGATGAGTGACCTAAGCAGGAGAACCTGTAGTGGACGAAATGAAAAGGACTCAGACCAGACAGGACGTATGGGTGCAAGTGAATTGCGACGCCGTACTGACCGCTGGGGATGCAGGTGGTCTGACAGGGGGGCCTCGTCAGCAACAGATGTGACAGAGTCGGAGGACAGACGCCTACCAAAGAGATTAGTAGCAGGGACCGACTTAGAGAGACGGTTTGACTGGCAGAGACGACCGAGAAGGATCTCTGGTCGGGTAAAAAGTGTTCAACCCCACAAGTTTGAACAGAGGGGGGAGGTATGTGGTGTAATGACCCCTGATGCAGCTAGGGGGCACTGTGTATGGCCCTCCCACGCCTTGCGGGAGCGCTGCTCATGAACTACATTTACAGCAATATCTTTCTATGGGGGATCTCTCCTCTCTTTTTTGAGCACTTATCCACTATTCCAGGATTGAGCAAGCACATGATTAAGGCTCAGGTTGAGCCGAAACGTCGTTCTATTTCGCTTCTGCTTATGCCATTGCTTCTATTCTGTTTGACTCCCATGATTTGCTGTTCACAATAAATTTTCATATTTACCTTTATGAGTGTGCGGTAAAATTATACATTACTAGTGGTGAACTAATGGCACTGCTGGACATGTTCAGATTTTGAAAGGAAGCAAGTATAAGGAGATGAACAAGAACAGTGTTGTCGGTTCGAGATGAGCTCTGGAGCCGGAACTATCGGGGCCGTCATCACTGTTGCAGGGGGACAACTTGTCTGTGTGGAGAGGGCCTGAGCACCTGACAGAAGGGGAGTGGACGACATAAAAGGGGCTGAGCACGGGAAAGGGAGAGCCTTGGCGGAAAGGCGACTACAGAGCAGGATGAAGGTTGACTTCCTCTCCTCAACTACCACCACTGACTCCAGCTCTTTACAGGCCGACCGACTTGCTCTTCCATGAACCTTGTCCCTAAAGTGCAGTGCAGCAGACGTCCCGTCTTTTCCTGAACTGTGTGATTCCGTGCGAGGCATAGTCACTCCTGCGGCCTGTACGCATTGTGCTCCCGGTGTACAGCGTCACCCTCAAAGAACCAGCAGAAGGAACTTTACCCACGCTCCAACGGACCCAAGATCAATGGACCCAAGACCAACAGATCCGGATACTTCGGCTCGATCAGGAGTGCATCTCGTACCTATGCAGCAGAGCCAGAGACTTTGTCCGTGGATTGCGACGTCGTCAGGAGTTGTTCCAACCATTCCCCAACAAGAACTCCAATTGATAAGTCATTACCTATATTTCTCCCCTTCTTATTTAGTTTATTATGTAGTGTGCATTTGGTTGTTATTTGCCTAAACATCTTGCTGCATGGAGGTTTCCTTGAATACCTGCTTAGAAATTGTTGAAGTAAATCCTTCTTAACCCTGTCTCTGCCTCCTGCTCTTTATTGCATCCGACAAACCTTTACATAAGCATGATGAGTGTTTTATCTGCTGCAATGAGTTTACTTAGCCAACCATTGCATTTACGGTCCTCAATGTTACCCATTTCTTGGTGTCCTCAATGCTGAGAAATATAGGCAGTAGTGATGAGCGAATGTGCTCGGATAAAGTGTTATCTATGCTCAGGTGCTAACCGAGTGACTTCGGCGTGCTCGAAAAATATGTTCGATTCCCCACAGCTGCATGTCTCACTGCTGTTCGACAGCCGCAACGCATGCAGGGATTGCCTGTTTGTTAAGCAATGCCTGCATGTGTTGCGGCTGTCGAACAGCCATGAGACATGCTGCTACGGGGATGCGAATATATTTTTTGAGTACGCCAAAGACACTTGGTTACTACCCGACTATGCTCGGAAAACACCTTATTCGAGCGCGCTCGCTCATTACTAATGGGCAGATAATTGCCTTTCATGCAATACCATTAGGGAGTAGAGTTGAGCGATACTTTCCGATATCCAAAAGTATCGGAATCGGAATGGTATCGCCGATACCCAAAAAATATCGGCGATACCCGATACCGATACCGGAAATCCAATGTAAGTCTATGGGAACAAAATATCGGAATTAAAAAAAACCCATTCTTGCCTTGTTGGTTAATTGTACATGAAGGAAAACAGCAAAGAGTAATGTACAATGTATTGTGGAAGGTTGAGGAGACATTAAAGGCATAGATGTTTAACCCAATCAAATGGAATAGCATAAATATTTTTTTTTTTAAAGATGTTCGGATTGACGAAGAAATTGACAATGTTGTTAACATTTTTTCTATTTTGGCAAATATGTATATTTCACAACTTCCATGCTCTTCACCTTTTTAACTTTTGACACACTTTCTCCTTCATAATCTTCAGCAGCATCATCTGTTTCATCAAATTATTCTTCATCTTCACCTTCTTTATCTTCTTCTTAACCCCTTCACCCCCAAGGGTGGTTTGCACGTTAATGACCGGGCCAATTTTTACAATTCTGACCACTGTCTCTTTATGAGGTTATAACTCTGGAACGCTTCAACGGATCTTCGCGATTCTGAGATTGTTTTCTCATGACATATTGTACTTCACGTTAGAAGTAAAATTTCTTCGATATAACTTGCGTTTATTTTTGAAAAAAAACGCAAATATGGCGAAAATTTTTAAAATTTTGCAATTTTAAAACTTTGAATTTTTATTCCCTTAAAACAGAAAAATATGTCACATAAAATAGTTAAGAAATAACATTTCCCACATGTCTACTTTACATCAGCACAATTTTGGAACCAAAATTTTTTTTTGTTAGGAAGTTATAAGGGTTAAAAGTTGACCAGCGATTTCTCATTTTTACAACAAAATTTACAAAGCCATTTTTTTTAGGGACCACCTCTCATTTGAAGTCACTTTGAGGGGTCTATATGGCAGAAAATACCCAAAAGTGACACCATTCTAAAAACTGCACCCCTCAAGGTACTCAAAACCACATTCAAGAAGATTATTAACCCTTCAGGTGCTTCACAGGAACTAAAGCGACGTGGAAGGAAAAAATGAATATTTAACTTTTTAGCCACAAAAATGATCTTTTACAAACTTTTTTTTTATTTTCACAAGGGTAAAAGGAGAAAATGGACAGATAAGGTTGTTATTCAATTTCTCCTGAGTACGCCAATACCCAATATGTGGGGGAAAACCACTGTTTGGGCACACGGCAGAGCTCGTAAGGGAAGGAGCGCCGTTTGACTTTTTCAAACTAAAATTGGCTGGAATTGAGATTGGACGCCATGTCGTGTTTGGAGAGCCCCTGATGCGCCTAAACAGTGGAAACCCCCACAAGTGACACCATTTTGGAAACTAGACCCCCTAAGGTACTTATCTAGATCTGTTGTGAGCACTTTGAACTCCCAAGTGTTTCACAAAAGCTTATAATGCCTGGGTGTGAAAAAAAAAAAAACAATTTTCCACAAAAATGATTTTTTAGTCCCAAATTTTTGAATTTTCCCAAGGAAATTGGACCCCAAAAGTTGTTGTCCAATTTGTCCTGAGTACGCTGATACCCCATATGTGGGGGGGGGAACTGTTTGGGTGCACGGCAGGGCTTGGAAAGGAAGTAGTAACGTTTTGGAATGCAGACGTTGATGGGGGTCATGTTCCGTTTGCAGTGCCCCAGATGAGCCTAAACAGTGGAAACCCCCCACAAGTGACCCCATTTTGGAAACTATACCCCCTAAGGAACTTATCTAGATCTTTGGTGAGCACTTTGAACCCCCAAGTGCTTCACACAAGTTTATAATGCCCGGGCATGAAAATAAAAAATCCTATTTTTTTCCCACAAAAATTATATTTTAGTCACTAATTTTTTATTTTCTCAAGGGTAACAGGAGAAATTGGACCACATAAGTTGTTGTCCAATTTGTCCTGAGTACGCAGATACCCCATATGTGGTGGGAACCACTGTTTGGGCGCACGGCAGAGCTCGGAATGGAAGGAGCACCATTTGACTTTTTCCAACCAAAATTGGCTGGAATTGAGATTGGATGCCATGTTGCATTTGGAGAGCCCCTGATGTGCCTAAACAGTGGAAACCCCCCACAAATGACCCCATTTTGGAAACTAGACCCCCTAAGGAACTTTTCTAGATCTTTGGTGAGCAATTTGAACCCCAAGTGCTTCACACAAGTTTATAACGTAGAGCCGTAAAATTTAAAAATCATATTTTTTCCACAAAAATGATCTTTTCACCCCAATTTTTATTTTTCCAAGGGTAACAAGACTCCAAAAGTTATTGTGCAATTTGTCCTGAGTGCGCTGATACCCCATATGTGGGGGTAAACCACTGTTTGGGTGCATGGCAGAGTTTGGAAGGGAAGGAGCGCCGTCTGACTTTTTCAACGCAGAATTGGCTGGACGCCATGTCGTGTTTGGAGAGCTCCTGATCTGCCTAAACAGTGGAAACCCCCATAAATGACGCCATTTTGGAAACTAGACCCCTCAAGGAACTTATCTAGATGTGTGGTGAGAACTTTTAAAACCCCCAGGTGTTTCACTAAAGTTTATAACGTACAGCCGTAAAATAAAAAATCTTTTTTTTTTTTACAAAAATGATTTTTTTTCGTCCCCAATATTTTATTTTCACAAGGGTAACAGAAGAAATTGGAACCCAAAAGTTGTTGTCCAATTTGTCCTGAGTACGCTGATACCCAATATGTGGGAGAAAACTACTGTATGGGCGCACGTCAGGGCTCGGAAGGGAAGTAGTGACGTTTTGGATTGCAGACTTTGATGGAATGGTCTGGGGGCGTCATGTCACATTTGGAGAGCCCCTGATGCACCTATACAGTGGAAACCCCCCACAAGTGACCCCATTTTGGCAAATAGACCCTACAAGGAACTTATCTAGATGTGTGGTGAGCACTTTGAACCCCGAAGTGCTTCACAGAAGTTTATAACGTACAGCCGTAAAAATAAAAAATCCTTTTTTTTTTTACAAAAATGATTTTTTCGCCCCCAATATTTTATTTTCACAAGGGTAACAGAAGAAATTGGAACCCAAAAGTTGTTGTCCAATTTGTGCTGAGTACGCTGATACCCAATATGTGGGAGAAAACTACTGTATGGGCGCACGTCAGGGCTCGGAAGGGAAGTAGTGACGTTTTGGATTGCAGACTTTGATGGAATGGTCTGGGGGCGTCATGTCGCATTTGGAGAGCCCCTGATGCGCCTAAACAGTGGAAACCCCCCACAAGTGACCCCATTTTGGAAAATAGACCCCACAAGGAACTTGTCTAGATGTGTGGTGAGCACTTTGAACCCCGAAGTGCTTCACAGAAGTTTATAACGCACAGCCGTAAAAATAAAAAATCCTTTTTTTTTTTTGCAAAAATTATTTTTTTGCCCCAATATTTTATTTTTACAAGGGTAACAGGAGAAATTGGACCCCAAAAGTTGTTTTCCAATTTGTCCTGAGTACGCTGATATCCAATATGTGGGAGAAAACTACTGTATGGGTACACGTTGGGGCTCGGAAGGGAAGTAGTGACGTTTTGGATTGCAGACTTTGATGGAATGGTCTGGGGGCGTCATGTCGCATTTGGAGAGCCCCTGATGCGCCTAAACAGTGGAAATCCCCAACAAGTGACCCCATTTTGGAAAATAGACCCCACAAGGAACTTATCTAGATGTGTGGTGAGCGCTATGAAGCCCCAAGTGCTTCACAGAAGTTTATAATGTACAGCCGTAAAAGCAAAAAAATATTTTTTTTGTACAAAAATGATATTTTCGCCCCCAGTTTTTTATTTTCCCAAGGGTAGCAGAAGAAATAGGACAAATTGCACAATAACTCTTGGGGTCCAGAGTACGCTGATACCCCATATGTGGGGATAAACTACTGTTTGGACGCATGGCAGAGCTGAGAAGTGAAGGAGCACCGTTTGACTTTTTCAACGCAGAATTGGCTGGAATTGAGATCAGACGCCATGTCACATTTGGAGAGCCCCTGATGTGCCTAAACAGCTGAAACCCCCCAATTCTAACTCCAACCCTAACCCCAACACACCCCTAACCCTAGTCCCAACCCAAACCACAAACCTAACCCTAACACACCCCTAATCCCAACCCTAACCCTAATCCTAACTTTAGCGCCAACCCTAACCCTAACTTTAGCCGCAACCCTAACCCTAATGGGAAAATGGAAATAAATACTTTTTTTAATTTTATTATTTTTCCCTTACTAAGGGGGTGATAAAGGGGGGTTTGATTTACTATTTATAGCGGGTTTTTATGATTGGCAGCTGTCACGCTAAAAGACGCTTTTTATTGCAAAAATAGTTTTTGCATCATCACATTTTGAGAGCTATAATTTTTGCATATTTTGGCCCACAGAATCATGTGAGGTCTTATTTTTTGCGGGATGAGTTGACGTTTTTATTGGTACCATTTTTGAGCACGTGACGTTTTTTGATCGCTTTTTATTTCGATTTTTGGGAGGTTAGAATGAACAAAAATCAGCAATTCATGAATTTCTTTTGGGGGAGGCGTTTATACCGTTCCGCGTGTGGTAAAATTGATAAAGCAGTTTTATTCTTCGGGTCAGTACGATTATGGCGATACCTCATTTATATCATTTTTTCATGTTTTGGCGCTTTTATAGAATAAAAACAATTTTATATAAAAAATAATTATTTTTGCATCGCTTTATTCTGCGAGCTATAACTTTTTTATTTTTTCGCTGATGATGCTTTATGATGGCTTGTTTTTGCGGGACAAGATGACGTTTTCAGCGGTACCATGTTTTTTTATATCGGTCTTTTTGATCGCGTGTTATTCCACTTTTTGTTCGGCGGTATGATGATAAAGCATTGATTTTTTGCTTCTTTTTTTTTTTTTTTAAGGGGTTCACTAAAGGGGTTAACTAGTGGGACAATTTTATAGGGGGGGTCGGTACGGACGCGGCGATACCAAATATGTGTACTTTTATTGCTTTGTTTATTTTATTTACAGGAAGAAGTGAATTTATTGGGGAATATTTTTTTTTTTTTTATTTATTTTGGATTTTTTTTTTACACATGTTTATTTTTACTTTTTTAACTTTTTTACTTGTCCCAGGGTGGGACATCACAGTATTTATCAGATCACTGGTGTGACAGTGTGCACAGCACTCTGTCACACCAGCGATCGCACAGCATAGATGCAGGCTCTCAGTGCCTGCTCTCGCAGACTGAGTAGCCGCCTCCCTCCAGGACCCGGGCCATCTTGGATCCGGGTCTGGGAGGGAGAGCCCTCAGAACAGCGCGATCACATCGCGCTGCTCTGAGGTCTCAGGGGGCGCGCAGGGAGCCCCACCCTGCGCGATCCTCCCTGTGCCCCAGTACACCCGATCATGTTTGATCGCGGTGTGCAAGGGGTTAATGTGCCGGGAGCGGTCCGTGACCGCTCTGACACACAGTCATGGGTGTCAGCTGTGATAATCAGCTGACACCCGGCGGCGATTAGCGCGCTCCCCTCAGGAGCGCAGCTGATCGCCTATGACGTACTATCCCGTACCCCGGTCATACGGGCCCAGGTACCATGGACGGGATAGTACGTCCGATGGCAGTAAGGTTAAACTTCTTGCTATTCATCTTTTTGTTAACATTACTCAGATTCTTCTTATTAAACTATTATTCTTATTCATATTGTACTTCATCTTCTTCATCATATTCTTATTTGTGACAGAGATCCTGTACTTGAATCTGTCAAGTATGAATTTTCATCCTTCCGTCTTGCTGTCACAAAGATTAAATTACAACAGTATTTGTCCTGTTCAGTTTAGCCTGCACAGCAGGATTTCCAGGGCACCACAGACGATATCCGGTTTACTGACAGAGCATTCTCCAGCATACATGGACCTTAGTAGCGTTGCGGACTCATAGACTTCTTGTAATTTAGAGCATATATTTTGCTCTTCATTTTGGTCTTATACTTCATGTTCTTCTGCTTTTTGATCTTCTGCTTATTGTTCTTAAGTCTCTTGTTCTGTATCTTGTAGTTTGTCTTAACCTTCTTAGTCCTGTGGTAATCTTTTATTTCTTCTTTGTGATGGTGTTTAGCTGTTGGCTTGATGCTCGTCGTCCTTGTGGTCGTCATCTTCTTCGGGTGGTCATCAGGGTCGTCATCTTCATGTTGGAGATCCAGAGTGATTACCCAAAAAAGCATGAAAAAATCTTCAATTTGTAAATGTAGCAGAAGGTACAAGAGCCAATGCAAGTAACGAGGACTAGCTGACTGCGCTGGAACCCGGAGGGGCAGCAGAAGTAAAAGAGCCAATGGCACAACCGAGGACCAGCTGACGTTACTGGGACACGGTTACTAAGCAGGAGGTACCTGTGCTCCAAAGCACTACCAAGGACCAGCAGACGTTGCTGGAACTCGGATACCAGATGGAGGCACCTAGGCCAAAGGCACTGCGGAGAACCAGCTGACGGTACTGGAACCCGGACGGGTAGCAGAAGGTACAAGAGCCAATGCAAGTAACGAGGACCAGCTGACTGTGCTGGAACCCGGAGGGGCAGCAGAAGG
The DNA here is from genome assembly GCA_033576555.1 of Oophaga sylvatica. Taxonomy (NCBI): domain Eukaryota; kingdom Metazoa; phylum Chordata; class Amphibia; order Anura; family Dendrobatidae; genus Oophaga; species Oophaga sylvatica. Next base: position 4,576 of record JARQOD010005255.1, on the reverse strand, counting down.
AAAAGAGCCAATGGCACAACCGAGGACCAGCTGACGTTACTGGGACACGGTTACTAAGCAGGAGGTACCTGTGCTCCAAAGCACTACCAAGGACCAGCAGACGTTGCTGGAACTCGGATACCGAGATGGAGGCACCTAGGCCAAAGGCACTGCGGAGAACCAGCTGACGGTACTGGAACCCGGACGGGTAGCAGAAGGTACAAGAGCCAATCAGTAACGAGACCATGACTGTGCGGAACACGGAGGGGCGCAGAGGAAAGACCAATGGCACACCAGGACACGACGTTAGTGGATGTACTAGCAGGAGTACTGTGCCCAACATACAGGACCAGCAGACGTTTGCTGAACTCGGATACCGAGATGGAGGCACCTAGGCCAAAGGCACTGCGAGAACCAGTGACATTACTGAACCCAGAACACAGGAGAAGGGACGTGCAACAGCATTCCAACAACAACGGGCTTTTGGCCCGGGGGAGGAAGAAACATGGGGGAGGCAGCGGTTTGCCGTTACAACAGGGGAACCTGAAACATTTAACCCATAACACGACGGGTTTGCTGGAACCATTCCGAGCACAACGGGCGGTGTTGGAGCCCCGGGGAAAGCAAAGGTAGGCCCGCAGGACTTTTTCCCGCCCCAAACAGCAGGGAAAGGACATTCAAACCCCCAGTAACCCAGGAAAGCAAGGTTAAAAAAAAAAAAAAAAAAAAAAAAAAAAAAAAAAAAAAAAAAAAAAAAAAAAAAAAAAAAAAAAAAAAAAAAAAAAAAAAAAAAAAAAAAAAAAAAAAAAAAAAAAAAAAAAAAAAAATTTTTTTTTTTTTTTTTTTTTTTTTTTTTTTTTTTTTTTTTTTTTTTTTTTTTTTTTTTTTTTTTTTTTTTTTTTTTTTGGGCCGCCACGGGGGGGAACAGCTGACATTACTAACCCCAGAAAAAAGGAGAAGTTTTCTGTCAACAGCACTTAAGCAAAAACGGGGGGTTTTTTGTACCCCGGGGAGAAAAAAACGGTGGGGCGCAGGATTTTGGGTTCACCAGCAGGGGAACAGTGACATTACTCCCCCCCGTAACACGGGAGCAATGTTATGTGAACAGCGTTCCGGCAACAACTGGGGTTTGTACCCCGGGATTGAAAGAAACAGGGGAGGCGAGGTTTTTTGCCGCACACGCGGGGGAACACTGACTTACTGAACCCCAGTAACACGGAAAAATTTTTTGACTGGCTAACAGCATTCCCGACCCAAAAGGGGTGTTGGAGCCAGGGATAGAAGAAACAGGGGGGGCAGGGATTTTTTCCCCTTTCCACAGGGGGAAACATGCATTAGCCCCCGTAACAAGGGGCAAGTGTTACGGTAACACCTTTCCCGAGAAAAAAAATGGGGGTTTTTACCCAGGGATAAAACAAGGGGTGGAGGCGAGGTTTTTTTGCCGCCCCAAGCAGGGGAACAGCTAAATTTACTAAACCCATAACACAGGGAAGTGTTGCGGCAACAGCACTTAGCAAAAACTCGGGTTGTAGCCCGGGGAGAAAGAAACAGGGTGGGGCAGCGGACTTTTGGTTCAAAAAGGGGGAAAGCTAAATTTATAAACCCCATAACACAGGAGAAGTTTTTACTGTGCAAACAGCACTTCCGGGCAAAACGGGGGTGTTTAGCCCGGAAAAAGACAACAGGGGGGGGGCAGCGGGCTTTTTCCCACACCAGCAGGGGAACGCTGACTTCGCCCCCGTAAAGGGGAAAGTTTGCTGTGCTAACACACCCCCCAAAACTGGGGTTTGGACCCCAGGAATGAAAGAAAAAGGGTGGAGGCGCAGGATTTTTGCCGTACAACAGCGGGGGAACAGCTGACATTACTAAAACCCCAGTAACCCAGGAGAAAAGTGTTGACTGTGTAACGCCCTTCCGGCAACAACTGGTGTGTTTAGCCCGGGAGAGAAGAGAACATGGGGAGGCAGCAGGACTTTTTGCCGTTCACACAGCAGGGGAACAGCTGAATTACTGAACCCCAGAACACAGGACAAGTTTTTACTGTGCTAACAGCCCTTCCGAGCAACAAGGGGGTTTGTACCCAGGGAGAGAAAAAAACAGGGTGGGGCAGAGGACTTTTTGCCTTTCCCACACAGACAGGGGAACAGCTGAAAATTACTGAACCCCAGAACACAGGGCAAGTGTTGACTGTGCTAAAGCACTTCCGGCAACAACTGGCGGTGTTGTAGCCCAGGGTTGAGAAGAGAACATGGTGGAGGCAGAGGACTTTTTGCCGTTCACACAGCAGGGAACAGCTGACATTATGAACCCCATTTAAACAGGGCAAGTGTTGACTGTGCTAACAGCCTTCCGAGAAAATGGCGGTGTTGGAGCCCAGGAATGAAAGAAACAGGGTGGAGGCAGCAGGGACTTTTTGCCATACACACAGCAGGGAACAGCACATACTGAACCCCGTAACACAGGAGCAATGTTTGACTGTGCTAAAGCACTTCCGAGCAACAACGGCTGTTGGACCCAGGGATGAAAGAGAACATGGTGGAGGCGGGCGGACTTTTTGCCGTTCACACGCAGGGGAACAGCTGACTTATGAAACCCAGTAACACGGAGCAAGTGTAGATGTGCTAAAGCCTTCGAACAACAATGGCTTTTTGTAGCCAGGGATGAGAAAGAACTGGGGGGCAGCAGGACTTTTGCCGTTCCCCACAGCAGGGGAACAGCTTACATTATGAACCCCATAACACAGGAGCAAGGTTGACTGTGCTAACAGCACTCCGAGCAAAACTGGCGGTGTTGGAGCCCAGGGATAAAGACAACAGGGGAGGCAGCGGGCTTTTTGCCGTACACACAGCAGGGGAACACTGACATTACTGAACCCCATAAACACGGAGAAAGTGTTGACTGTGTAACAGCACTTCCGAGCAACAATGGCGGTTGGAGCCCAGGAGAGAAGACAACAGGGTGGAGGCAGCAGGACTTTTTGCTGTACACACAGCGGGGGAAACCCGCTGACATTACTGAACCCCATAACACAGGACAAGTGTTGACTGTGCTAACAGCACTTCCGAGCAAAACTGGCGGTGTTGTAGCCCAGGATGAAAAGAACATGGTGGAGGCACAGGATTTTTGCCGTTCAACAGCAGGGAACAGCTGACATTCTGAACCCCAGTAACAAAGGAGCAAGTGTTGACTGTGCTAACAGCACTTCCGAGCAACAACGGCGGTGTTGAGCCCAGGGATGAGAAGACCAGGGGGAGGCAGCAGGACTTTTTTGCCGTTCACACAGCAGGGGAAAGCTGACATTACTGAACACCAGTAAACAGGAGCAAGTGTTGACTGTGCTAACAGCACTTCCGAACAACAACTGGCGGTGTTGTAGCCCAGGGATGAGAAGAGAACATGGTGGAGGCAGCAGGACTTTTTGCCGTTCACACAGCAGGGGAACAGCTGACATTACTGAACCCCAGTAACACAGGCAAGTGTTGACTGTGCTAACAGCACTTCCGAGCAAAAAATGCGGTGTTTGGACCCCAGGGTCAAGGAGGTTTTTAAATACTATATCAAGTTTTTCCTTGTTACGTGCAATTAAAAATGTTTTTACCCAAACAAGAGAAAAAAACCTTTATCCAAAATAGTTTTTACTTAAAAATATTTGAAAATTAATAATTTACAAACAAAAACGCTACTTAAAACATTTGAAAAGAAATGCAAACCAAAATTTAAAAATAGGTTAAAAATCAGCTATAGGGTTTAAAATAAAAGCTACAGTACATATTAGAATCCTTTAAATGATGGCAAAGTAACAGTATGTACACCATTTTTATTGTGTCCCCAATGAAGGGGCCTGACTTAAAAACAAAATCAGCATTAAAGTTATCTTGACATTCATAAAACTTTACATTTGGTGAATTTTATCACTAAAAATTTTTTAAAAAATCTAAAATTTCCATCATGAATACTGGTAATAGTGCCAATCTTTATATTAAAAAAACAAACAATTTAAAAAGTGCATGTGCAAGTAAAACGATTTTTTTTATGCTGACGTGACTGCAAGCATAAAGGATGATAAATATATATAGATGAGACTGCTACCCACAGATGGTGAATGGCGATGAAATACTGTCCCTCAATAAAGTGTGCTTTACTACACTCCTTTTTTTATATAGCTTTATAAAAGGTTAGTGCAGTTTTGGTTGCGCCTTTGTTTGGACGCACAGAGGGCTTCTGCTGTCGGTTGGTATTGGAGCGTCTGTACGTCTTATGACGCAGACTAACTTCACGGTGCCATCTTTCATCATCGCAGCACCAAACACAAAGCTTGCATGATGCTTTACTCAGTAAACATGCACCTATGATGAAACATACCCCGAAAGCCCCCCATTACAAACAAGCTACAAAAAAAAACGATGTGAGGTTGACACAGCTGTTTTTTTTTAAAGGTTTTCAGTATTTATCGACTTTGTACAGGTGGCTATCATCTGTAAATAGATATCTTTACCTTTAAAACATTGTCTTTCTTTCAGCCCCATTTACAGGTTTTAAATTTGCTATTGTGACTTTTTCACATTAACTTTAAAAGGGTAAAGTGATTTTGTTAGCG